>JAQOWM010000106.1:600000-802429 GCA_029041755.1 Resseliella maxima
TTATTATTCTGAAAAGAAAAAGAAAATGAATTATTTTCCATTTTTTGTTGAAGATGAAGATCAACGGCAAGTGTAAATGATATCCATTCCAAGAAAATGATCATTGAATTTGACAGCAGTAAGCATCACAATCAAGTTAAAAGACGACAGTCCCTAGGTGAATAAAAGGCAAATTGATTTCGAAAGCATAACAATTTTCATAGTGAAATGCGATGATTTTTCATCGTTAGTTACAGCATACAACAAACGATTATGTTTGATGCAGAACAAAATGCCTTTTGACGATCAAATGTACGAGTTGAGGCTGAATGACCCGAAGCACAACGTTTTTATGATTGTACATCGCATATAGTTTTTATGTTTTCGTTTTTTTTTATCTATTTATATATTTCGGTCGATGTTTGTTGTTGCTTATTAGTTTATCTTGGAGGATTCTTCCCTTTGGCATTGATGTGTTCCATTGCATCGAATTGGACGTAAGAAAAGGAGAATAGCGAATGGAAAAACGTGATATTTATTTTAAGAAATAGAAAATGTGTGTGTAGAAATGTACACTTTCTCGAGCATATTGTGGCCCGCATTTGTACTTAAAATGGAAACGGTTACATTCGAACGCAATGCCACAGTAATTAAATATCGGGAAGAATGAAGAGAAGATATATACTATAACTGTAAAGTGCACAATACTAGACGATTCACAGCATAGCGACCGTCACCTATTTTTCATTTGGTTCACCGTTGAAATGAAAATAAATCCGTTGCAGTTGGAACACGAGACATTGAAAAATGTAAATGAGTGCATCGTTGAGCTTCACGCTAGAATCAATTGAAAAAACCTTGAACTCGGTCGAAAATGATCTCCTAAAAAATGCATTTGAACACTTGAACAACTTAAAAATGAATGTAAAAAACAGTAACAAACAAATGACGACGAATTTATGTGGATTTTCGTGCATGGGTCTAGCGGGAACATTAGCATGATCAATTTACGAGGAAAAAAAAGGAACAAAAAAATGTCTTTGAGTACAAACAAGATACTTCATCCTTTTTCAGATAATTCAAGTTAAGTGGAAATTCAAAATGCGTTGGTATGTTGGACATAACTCGAATTTTCCTTTAACCAAATCTTAATGTTTTTTTTTTTCCTTTTTTTGAATTTTCTGTATTGAAATTGAAAGTGAATGTAAAAAAAAAAAAAAAATAAGAAGCAAGAGTACTTGACATGTCTGCAGCATAAATAGCGATGGGCCGTTTGAAAGTGCATAAACGATCGTTGGTTGGTAGCGGTTTGGACACACACAAACTCGAGTGCGGCTCACATATGGCTTTCAAAAAATGTCTTATTCGTCTTTTCGCTTTCCATTGCATTCATTTCTTCTTTAATGCTTTCAGACGAGCACATGAAATCATATCGGGTAACGGTAATCGTTGTATACGTAAATGAATACATTTTAACATTTATTTTATTTTTTGAAAAATGTCTGCATGATTACATAAACAATTGCTTTGAATTGGGAAAACAGGCAAACATAACAATATCAAACGAAAATGGATGCACACATAAAAGGCATCAATAACATTTACAAAAGCATATTAACAGATAAATATAATGTGTTTTAATATTATTCAAGAGGAAAAAAAGGATAAATTCTAAATGTGCAGAGCGAAAAGGGAAAACATTGATTGTTTGTTAGGTTGAGAAGAAGAATTATTCAAAAAAAAAAAAAAACAATCAAAGAAAAAAATCGTTCTGTTTATGATGGTTTATACGACAAGTATTGCCAGTTTAAAACCACAAGGCTTAAAATGAAAATCTCTTTTTTCCCGTTTTTTTATTGGATTTTCCGTTCACGTAAACATGAACAAACATAATAATTAACTAAAATATCCTCATAGTTCTAAGTATATTGGAATTTCTGATCTGAAAATAGATCATCTCTTCTCCGAATTAATCAATTCATTCCCCTTTTTTTCTTCTTTCATTGATTGACATTCATTTTTCAGCATTTCTTGTGTTTACATACATTGCTTCGTTTCAATTGGCTCTCACGAGAAATCCGTCAATTCCACCATCGATTGACGATCGTCATGAGAAAATTTCAAGAAAAAATGAGATTAGTTTTTCCTGTTTCTCGATAGAATGTTTGAGAAAATTGCCCCATTAAAAATAATCGGTCGTCGTTGTCGAGGGGGTGAAAATGCACAATGCACATATACTAATTATCGCATTGAAAATGACGACTATTTGAATTATGATTAGCTTTCCCTCTCTCGTCTTACTTGAATTCTTATAGGATTTTCGAAAAAAAAAATACATTTTCAGAAATCACTAAATCTTTCGTTGAAATGCATTTGTCAACAGATTTTTACTACGGAGCATTTGATAGCGGTTTAATTGGTGGAAATGTAACATCATTTCCCGTGTGAAACGCATAGAGTTGATCAATTTTCTCTATTTTTTGTCATGGGTAAATTGAAATCACTTTTACTCCGTCAACTTTAATGTCACGTATACGGAAGAAAGAGCGAAAGATGGATGAAAAACGAGTTGCTGATTCAAATGCTTTTAAAAACTATCAAAATAATACACATATTTCATCTCAATTGCATTTTTATCCGGCACTTTAAATGCATCTCCAAAAAATGAAAAACGAAAAAACAAATATTAATCGACAATTCTTAAGAAAATGTGTGGTTTTTGGTGGAAAGTAAATCGATGAAATGGATAAAAATGTATTATTGACATTGAAAAACTACCGCGATTTCAATGCGCAACACAAAAAAAAAATACACAAATACCACATGTGCTCGTCGTATACGCCACATCGTCATGTATAAATAAACGGACATCAAATTAATTATGCGTTTTTTTTTTCTCTTCTCTTTCGTCGTTGATGTTTTTCCACGGCTTGATTCCACGTCGATGCACTTTCATTCATTTCGTTTGCATTTGTAGCCGAAGTCGTAGTCGCAGTAGCACATGTGAAATATGAGACAAATATGTGATGGTGCATGTAAATTATCCAAATAAAATTGAAATGCCGTGACTCTCAATCCGTTTCACTGTTTCAATGTTTCTCTTTGTGTATAATCTGTACTAATTATTTTACAGAAAAAAGCGATTTTTCTTCCAAAAAAGAAAAAAAAAACATCACCACACGGAAGATGAGTTAATTGTACAATGTAGACGGTTCAATGGACTTCGCCAACGATTTTGATGTATTCGGAAAGTTTGTGATCGAAAGAAAACTGAAAACTGAAAGGATTTTTTTCATTCAGTAATATGACCACACTCTATATTGACTGTGCCATAAAATATATTTTAAACCAAATGCACTCAACCCAAAATTTTCAAATCAACGTCTCTTCCACATTCACACAAACATAAGCATCGATGCACACAATATCCAAACATATGCTTGACTCTATTTATTTTTATCTCATTCTTTCGGTATCTTTATCATTTTTACTCGATTGTGAGACGTCTCCGACGCAATGTACACAGATTTCAGAAACAACGGTAGCATTCAACAAAATGCTTTATGTGATTTTTGATGTGGAATATTTGGTGAATGTCCTTTTAGAAAGTTGTCTCGAGAAACGCATTTAAATTAAAGCAACAAATGCCGCAATCTTTTAGATGAATGCAGATGATGAAAAAAATGATGCGGGCCATCTGTTTTTTTTCTTGTGTTCGTATTTCAAAGAGTTGGAACAAAGAAGAAAGGGTCTTAAGAAGAACTTTATTTCAAGATTAAATTTATTTCTGTCGTCAATAATGACCATATTCATTCGAAGCCATTTAATAAACAGCATTTATAAAATTCATTGTTCCAAAATTATTCAAATGCAAATTCAAATCGATGAAAACTTGTTCTGTTGCCAAATAAAAGGGAAAAAAACAGACAATTTTCGACACTTGGAGCGGATATTGCATTTTTTTTTTCTTTTTTTTTTTTGTTTTATTTTCATTCTTCATTGACAATATCACAAAGTCAGACAGAAAGAATTCATTTCCAATATGTTAATTGAATTCCAAATCGATCTCATTAATATGTGTGTTGTTACTTCCGATTCATATTTTGTTTTTGCACGATACAATATTGTGATCAAAATCATTCAGTCTTCGTAAATGTGTGAACAAAAGAATTTCCATATTGTTTTTCTTTGTATAAAATGATATGGTTCAATTTCTACCAGTGCAAACATAACTGTTATTTGGGCAAATGTGTTGATGAATAAGCTATTGCATTACTTCCGCTAAATATTCATTGATCACGTTTCAAAACAATTTAATAAAATAATTTATTTATCAACTACATGGAGGAAGAGAAGAACAAAAAAAAAAAAAAGAAAATATGAAAGAAATGTGAGCGTTCAGCAGGCTGAGGTGAGACCGCATCATGCTATTATCGTTGATTATCAATTATCGCAATGGTGTAGCATCAAAAGAAATCAACTATAGATCATTGCGTGTGACAGGTTGTGTGAGCAAAATTGCGAATTCCGTACACAGCGAATGAAAACAAAACTACCAAAAAAAACCGATTACACGCACACGATCATCGATGATGATGACGACGTTTCACGAATGAATCGCGCGCGAAATTTACTTACAGATGCATAAATATTATAATTAAAAATGATTTTTAGATTGTTGTGGTTATTATGTTGCAGTGAATGTAGTAAATTGAAATAAAATCCGTTCATTTTATGCAATAGTAAACATCAATTACATTATGGTCGGTTTGTTTTATTTTAGTGCATTGCTCAATTGATAGTAGTGCTGGTAACAGTGAACGGAATTGGCTCTGAAGTTTGGAGCACTTAATAGATAAAAATAAAAAAGAAAAAGAAAAAGAAAAAGAAATATTGAAAAGAATTAAATGAGTAGTTCAGTTTCAAACGGAAAAATCATTTTATGAAGGAGAGAAAGACATTTTACACCAGATTATGTGGCCAGACAGCGGATCTGTGCAGCCCAACACATACACTCTCTTTCATTCGCATGAAATTTGTGCGCGACTCAACTCACACGTACTTCTGATGCGGGCATCTCTGTTAATTTATAGTCACGAATTTGCTTGCATACACAATTTTCAGCGGATTTTCAATTCCATTCATTCGATTTTAGCACATAGTACACAATCTGGCTGCAACATTACGACTCTGGAACAAAATCGGATGGGCTGATTACACACATGTGTGTCTTTTAATGCATGTGAACATGAGCCAAAAAGGAGAAAAGATAAACAAGACGAAAAACGAACAGAACTGAATAAAAAGAAGAAGAAGAAGGAGAAAAAGAGAAAAAAAAAGACAACACAAAACTCAGAAGATTTATTTGATATGAACTTTAAATCATTTTGCAACATATCGTAAAGCACTGAAGAGTTCACGCTGCACTTTATACATGTTGTGTATTGTCGGTCTAACTGCTTAAAAACCGTCTACGTATCGGTATTTAAAGTCGAAGTGTATTGGATAAACTTTTACATTTTCATTCGAATAAAAAACAAAAAAAAAAAAAACTATCGTCTTGAGATCAATAAGATTCCAGAAAATTCAGTGCAAAACAAATTGCTCTCAAAAATGGCAAAAATTGTGATAAATTTCAATAATTTGAAGGTGTTAGAAATAAATTATGATATTGCACACGCTGTGGAGACCACAGAGATCTATTTTGCTCATAAATTCAACAAAAATTTTGCGAAACACTTTGATTGCCATCGTAGCAACCAGTCGTCTCTGGCGAACACACCGAGTGCACTGTACGCATTCGGATCCGATGAGAATGTGAGAATTCACCTCTTCCTGAACTTTTAAATTTACACTCATCCAGAGAATGAAAGAAGGAAAAGATAGAAATAGAGAGAGAGAGAGAGAAAGAGAGAGAGAGAGAAGGGGGAGATAGTGAAAAAAAAGAAAAAATTAGCCTAATTGCATAGCGCTCATTGGCACCGTACCACAAATGAGGAGGAACAAAGAAGTCAGTCGCGCTGGTATTATAAAATCGTTTAAACATTTTATCCACACACACTCACACAGTTCATCTTGTGTTCGTAGTTCGTTATCGGTGCGCATATTTAAGCTCACACGTACGTGATATTTAAACAACGGCCGCGATGCCATCGAATAACAAACGAACGAAAAGAAAATAAAAAACCATCATCAAATGCAACCCAATTGACTGAGAGCGAAAAGTGTGAGCTATGAAACAGCTCGGTAATTGTTTGTGTGAATTGTGATTACAATGAACAAAGTATCAAATTGATTCAGTTTTGTATGAGATGAATTGCGCGAGTTTTTGGTGACGGTGGTTGAAAATATGGTGTTAGGAATTTTGTCATGTTCCGTGTTTTCACATTTGCTTGAGAGAAAACAAGAATCCAACCAGAAAAATAAAGACAAAAACTCCAGACCAAAAAGACATTCAAATCCTAAGCGATTATGAATTCACTGTTCGCTCGTTTTGGCTTCAACATCGCGAGTGAGAGAAAAAAAAACACATTTTATTAATTTTATTCGCGTTTCACGTGCAAGACCTTTGACTTAATTTAATAAATAACAAAAATACAGATCATAGCAATGGAGATAAACGAAGGCAAAAAAAAACCTCTTTTGCGATGATTTTTTTCTCTCTCTCTCTCTCTCTTTTCGTTTCTTTCATTTATTATATGAATGAATTGTGAACATGACGAAGAAGAATGGATTCGAATCAAAACACGAAACGGACTCTGATTTTATTGAATCAAAAACGATGGTAAATTGTTAATCGCGTGCAATGTGCACGCTCGAATTAAGAACGCCATCGATGCTTGAGAAATTCACAAATTGGCTTCTGATGATTTTTCTCACTATCTTTCACTCATGCTTGTTATCAGTATTTTGTTCTTTTGATTTTGTTTTGAGTCCTTTTGAATGCTTCCGCTAATTTCACATTACTTCATTTTGGAATTTTGTATAAAAGTTCAAACTAATGTAACAGTATTGTAGTGCTTGAATGGTTGCATTGGTTGGTCGTTGTCTGCATGTGAATTGCAATGGAAACCGTTATTAAGACATTTGCGAATGATGATTTGCGAATATATGTTTGTATTTTTGGTGGGTGGTAACCAAAGTACTGATGATGCACATACGCTCGACAAAGTCGTTGGCATTTGCTTGCCACAAACATAACATTTTGTATCCACTGATAGAAAGCTCACGTATCCACTTGATTGCATGCATTTTGCTCTTCTAGCAATACATTGAATCAAAGGACGAACTATAGCGATGTTTATACGTGAAGGATACAGTCAATCATACACACACTGGAAGAGAAAGATAGGGAGAGTAAATGAGTGATTATTGAGAGTGGATAACATAAGCATCCCCTTATTCTATCGTCACAAACCAAGGCCATCTGTGAATTAGTAGTTTTGACAAGTGTATTTCTGCAACAACTGAAGAAAATCAATAAATCGACTATTTTAAATTTCTTAAGTCATTGAAAATCATTACACTTTTATTTATCGCGAATGAACAATGCACGGAAAAATGAAAGCGCCTTGTATGAATAGAAAACAACGCAGCACGAAAACGAAAGCAAGTGAATTGCCGGAATAGGAATCAAGGAACGACAAGGAGAAAGAGAGAAAAAAATGTTCAATTAATGCGTCTCGCGCGAATTCAAAGTTTTTTTTTTTTTCAGTTTTGCTCAATTTTTCTTGGCACTCCAACGATTTCGACTAACTGTTGCGACGACCTTCCGCTTCAACTCTGTATACGTTTTTTTTTGTCTTTCGTCTATTTGCTGTTTACTATGCATTATGAGTAACTTTTTCCACTTTTTATTTCATTCAGAGCTCAATTTTTCCACATTCTTTCATTTTTTTTCTCTCTCATTTCTTCACTGTGTTCGTTTCAATGTAAACAAGTGCGCGCTGTGTGAATATTATATAATCTGTCAGACCTACTCCGTAATACAATTTGTACTCGCTGAATTTCATTTTGTCGCGCTCGTTGTTTTGCTTGTGTTTTTTTTATTGCTCTCGTTCTCACTCTCCCCTGTTCTGTATTGTTCTTGTTATCCATCGCTCCTCTCTCTCTCTCTCTCTCTCTCTCTCTCTCTCTCTTTCTTTCTCTCGTGCTTTTGTTCTAATTCTCACTCTCGTTCTCTTTTTCGTCAATTTCGACGAAATCTTGAGTTTGGATTGCAGCAAAGAAGCGGAAGAGGAACAAGAAATTCGAGAATGCTAATGAATAAAAATGCTTGGAAAAACGGAAAGTGCGATACGAAAAACAGACACAGAATAAATATTGAAACATTAATGTGCCGGTGGTTAATGACTTTTTGCTTGATGTGCGCGTATTTTTTTTTTCATTCCCTCTCTCACACTCTGTCTCCCTCTCTCTCTATCTTTCTTCATTTTTTTTTTTGTTGTCAAACGCGGGTGTTTTTCGAAGATTTCATTTAATATTGTTGCTACTACACAAGGAATTTCATTCATAATTTTAAAACAACGATTTGACTATCGAAGAAAAGGTTCTTTGTTTGCACTTTGGTTTTCTTTCGCCTTGAACTTCTTCGGTTTGGTGCGAGAAAAAGATTGAGAGAGAAAGAAAAAAAAATAACGAACAGATTAAAATCTGTTCTGTTTAAACCGGTTGAAAAATAATGCTGTTGAAAAAGTCAGCTGACTTTTATTCTTTCATGATGCATTTGGTTTGATTTTACTCGTCGGCAATGGAATACTCGAGTTACCGTAATGAATTTAATGTGATGAACCATTCAATTAATCGAATTTACATTTATCCAGTTGAAAATGTAACATTGCTTCCCCCCTCCATTGTAATTAATTTGAATTCGTCTTGATTTAATGACTGATTATTCCGCCGTGTTTCATCACTCACGTTGCTTCGATAAAGAAAATTTTGATGAAAAGAAGGAAAAACTCTCTCTTTTGACACGATGAGGGATGAAATACGAATCTCAGGCGTTTATTTTGCACATAATGTTGCTCGTTGCCGCTTCTATTGATGTCGTCATCATCAACGTTTTGTGAGTATTTGCACTCCTTGTATCGCTACCGTCGCCACCACCACAGTGAATGCGATTCACATTTTTTCTCTTCATTCTCTCGATGAATTGGTGTATCGCGAAACAGCTGGTTGGTGTTGCTTATATTTTTTTTTTTCTTACTCGCTCATTATGCCCTCTACTTCTTGGATTTTTTTCCGCATTTCGTTGTTTACATATTTTCTTGCGAACCAACTCTCGCGCGCGCGATCTTTTTTTTTCTTCGCAACCATTCTTAACTTCAGACGAAAAAAATAAGAAGAAAAAGCTGAAAAAAAAACAACAACGTAAGAACATTTTTTTTCGTGGCACTTTTTATTTCGGTACGTTTTACATTCCGCATGCTCTATATTAGTTATACAACCGGCATGCATTGCATCTGATTCGCACCGTTTCTGGCTGCCTCTTTTATTTATGTTTATGTGGCTCCGTTGAATTTTACTTTTACTTTGTTCCGATACCGAAAATATTCTTTTTCGTTGTTTTCGCATGGTTTCGTTTACGCGTTACTTTTTTTTTCTTCTTCTTTATTGTTTTTTGTTCTTTATTTTCCTTTTTTTTTCTGTTTGTTTATTCAACAATAATTTGCTGTTGTGCCCCAATTTTTATGTTCGATCATTGTGCAGCCGATAAAGGTATTGAATGAAAACATTCGCAACTACTGGTCTTACCGTTAAAAGGATAATTAATGTGTTTGGCGTTGGATTTCAGTTTTGGTGCAAAAGATTGCAGGCAATAAAATTATTGAGTAGGATCGAAAAAAAAAACTATTTTCTTTCTCCTTCTCTTCCTTCTTCTTGTTTTTCCATTGATATTTTATTTGTTTGCATGGGAATTGCCAAACAAAGTCATTCAAATAATAAAACATACATTTCCATCATTCTTCAGTGATGTCGTGGAAGAGCGCGCATATCATCGGAGGCAAAAAAAAAAATATTTATTTCAAGTTGACAAGCACAATACACGCAATGTTATTAATAGCATAGTTGGCATGCTCATGATATGCTATAATATGATATGATCAGAATTCTTATTTTAAATCATTCGTGTTGTGCTAAATTTTTACAACTCCTTTATACAGTAGCATTGAAATCAAGTGAATGGCAATGAAGGAGGAAACCAAGGCAATCATGTTAAAGGACAAAATTGCGAGCAAGAAGGCAAACTGTCAAAACGTCAATATCGAATTAAATTTTCAATCTCAAGTCAATAAACAATGCGTTTCATTCGCTATAAAATTTAGATCAATTTTTGCATAAATTCAAATTCATATTCATTGAATTTGTTATTTCTAAATGATTAAATTTAAATGACAAAATTTAATAAAATGAAAATAATTTAATTGACTTATGTATGTGACTCGTATGTGAGATGATTAGAAAAATTTCATTTTTCTTTCTTTCTTTTTTTCTTTCTTGACTTTTATTCATCGAGATCTTTGCTAATACTTTACGTTTACTAGAGTTTTCCAATCGTTTTTTGCGTTTGTTTCAAATTGGTACCATTCGTGCATCTCTTTCTGCCTACTTCTCCAAAAGCTCACATATGCGAATAATTGCATATGTGTTTGTTTGAATAAGCGCTGGTTTTTCGAGTAGGAAGGGATAAATGGCTATTTAGCAGTGACGCGCGCGCATATGTAATAACGATAAAAACAGCCGTATTTATACGCCTGATAAGAGCTCGTATGTATCAATTTCCACACACAAACGATTATATAAGTTTCGGTCAATTTCTCCACACACGTGAGCTTTAATACTTCGACTCCGTGCGCAAAACGACAAATGATATGTGTACATATCGTCCTCTGTCATTGCGTTTCTTCTCCTCCGTTTTTTTTTTTATATTTTGATTGAATGCAATTCAATTTCCATAATTTTCAAAAGATAAAAAATGATCACAATGATGAGTGTTTAAATTCAACATTTCAAAACTAAAACTAAAATTAAAAGGAACAAATTATTCTCAAAGCTAGAAGAATTAAATAAAAAACGAACCTCGAATACGTTACACATATGCGCTTGACATTGCTCACGTGAGCGTATCGTACATTTATTTCTCCAGCATTTACTGTAATTCTATTTGACGACCGTAAAGTCCATATGAGTACATAACAAACTAACTATACAATATCCCAATATCAACTCCGACGACAAACCGCAAAATATCGCGCACGCACTTATATATTTCGGCTGCTAACCACTTTAACTCCTCTCCTACGCCTTCGTCGATTGTTCCCTCAATGAATTTCACATATGTGTCTGTGTGTGCGGGCGCGTATTTATTTATTTGTATGTATTTATGTGCGAAGTGATCAAAATAAATAGCGCAACGATTTTTCAATTCGAAATAACTATTTCGATTCGATGAACGTATCTGCCGGAGAAATGCGTTTGTATAGTTTCATTTCATACGAAATTGTCCAAAATTTTCATAAATAGCAATTGTTATTTCTTTCTCTCTCTTTCAGTCTCTAAGTCTGTTTATATCTTTGTATATTTACTCTATGATTTTGTATTGTTCTGTTGGTGGATGAAATGAAGATCCCCCCATACGCCATCCAAATGGAATCGAAACCAATTCATTCAATCTATTTCATTTCGAGTTGAGTATATTCACCACTCTTTCCCTTCAATTCGATGGTCGGTATTTTACTTGCTTTGCTTCATTTGTTAAGTTCATAAGCGCGCAAGTGTGTTTACTGTACACAGAATACTCGGCATTTCGAATTGAATAGACGACAACGTTACTGTCGTTGTTGTTGTCGTCATCATCGTTGGTGTGATTGCGCTTTATGTATACGTTTGTGTTTGTGAATATCGCTGCGAAACAGAGGGTTTTATTCAAATCAGAGGTGCAGAGAGGCGCACATTTACGATACTAACCGAGTATGTATACATACTATATGAATCGACAACGACATAAAAAAAAAAAAAAATAATATACTAAACGACAATAATAACGGCAGCGCCGACTGCTTCAATAGCCGAGCACTCTTGCCTATTTCCACTTCAGTTCATATGTTTCTTATATGGTTTGTTGTTGTTTTTGTTGTTGTTGTTTTTGTTGTTGTTGTTTTTTTTTTTCGCTTCCTAATGCGCCGCTTTTATTATTGTTTTTGTTGCTTACAACATTTCTCTGTCTTTCGGTAGAGCATTCTAGTACTCTTTTCTATATTGATGTGCTGTGTGCATGTTTACTTAGCAATTGCTGTTCGTGGTGAGCACACATACAATTGACGTTGTTGCTATTGCTTTTGCTTGTGTATTAAAAGTTTTGTCAGTTTTGTGGCTCTGGTTTCTCAAAACGCGTTCAATTCTTCTGTCGCACTGCCGTTCACATCGTTCATCGTGTAGATCATTTGGTCGGCGCGCACGAGTGTATCTAGTTATATATACATAAATTCGGTTTGTGCATCACGCGTTCCATCCAATTCTCCATACGATTATATATTTTGCGCGTTTCCATATCATTTCCATCCACGGCACCCGCGGTTTATATAGAAAGAGAATGACTGATTTTGCTGTTGTTTATGTACATGATTTTTGTACATGCACGTGAGAGTGTATGTTAGTGGCTGGCGTATATTGTAATTGTTGTTGTTGTTGTTGGTGTTGTTGTTGTTGGTATATTTTTTTTGCTCTGCTGCTGTTACAACACACAGTACTGAAAGAGAGATGATGATTGTACTCGCGCTGGCTGACTGGCTGAGTGTGGAGTTGTAGTATATTTACAATTTTGATGGTGGGACCGGTGACCAGCGACTCGAAGCTCGTGAATGTGATATAACGTATTTTGTTTGGCCCATCATATTAGATGTAAACGGACTGTCGCGTAGTAAGGACGTTGCGACGTGTTGTCGGCTATTCAATTTTTTATTATTATCTCTTGTGTATCTCACTGGTTTCTCTTGTTCACAGTGTGTAAAGTGTGTGGTGTGCAGTTAAAGGCAATTCTGTCAATGCAATTTTTTGGATTCGTTCGGTGTGTTGATTTTATTTTTTGCTATCGTTCTTAAACTATTTGAAAAGTTTCATATTTACGAGATCATCAACACAATTTTTTTTTTGTTTTTTGTTTCAATAAAATCTTTTAAACGAACATTAAAATAAAAGAAAAATTCAACACCAACACCAAAGTGACAGTGCATTGAAAGAACAAAGTGTTTGCCAAACAGAAAATAAGTGGACATCAACAGAATAAAGAAAATCAATTATTTTTGACTTATTAATTATTCTTATGCAAAAACTTTTTTTTGCAAAAAAAAAAAAAAAATCGTCAATCATTTTACGGTAAAATTTATCGCTGTCAAAACGAAAACAAGTGATACATCATTTAGAAGAGAACGGAACAATTGTTTAATTTTGTTTTTATTTTGGCATTTCAAAAAAGGCGTTAATTTTACTATACATCAAATAAACAAAAAACCAAAAAAAAAAACTTCGTGCAATCATTTAATTTTAAATTTGGATTTTCTTTTTAAAATATTGGATGTTTTCATCAATTAGCGGATTATCGACAAAAAGTGATGAAATAATTTTTTTTTGTTGAAGAAAAAAAAAAAATTGTATTTTCAAACTGGAATTCGAGACAAATATGAACAATATCCAAATGAGAAAAAAAAATATTTCTCATTATTGAACAGAGACGAAGAATAAAACAGTTGCAAGGACTGGAATGAAATTTTTTGTTTAACAAATGTTTACATTGAACATTTTAATTTCGATTCGAATTGTTTGCAACTGTTTATGAAAACAGAACAATACAATTTACAAGAGGAAAATGATTTAGTGCAAAGTGAATATTTAATTATATCTGAGGACATTGGCCAGTATTCTAGGATTATAATTGAATTTTATGCTTAAAAATTCCACTTAGAATTCATACATTCATAGAATTGACTACATTTTAACCAAATATGAATCATATCGATTTAAGTGAATAAAACAGATAAAACATTTATTATTGTCAAATGATATATTCAAAACTGTCTGATATGTGTGTATGCGTTTGAGATAAATGACAATACGAATACATATTACAATTTTATGGATTTTATGAAATAGTGAATCATCAGCTTTTTATAAAAAAAAACGCAAAGAAAAAAAAAGAAGAATCTATCAATTCAATTGACTTTTATTTTCGAGGCTGTGAAGTGTCGGTTAAAATAAAATTTGCCAAAATGAGAATCAAAATGCCAGCCGTTCGAATTGCTCAAGGTGAGACATTTTTTATAATTATTTTGATACTTTCTTCACATTCGTGTATATTTGAACATTTTAACATCGAGAAATCCATGGAAACGATGATGTTTCCAACCGAAAACTACAAATTGCTCAAATTCTTAAATTTTTGCTCATTGCTGTTGTGTCACCATATTTTCGGTTAATCGTATTTTACACTCGAAATCTATCAAACACCTTTTTTTCGCAGTATGAATTTCGTTTGGTTTTTTTTTTTCTTTGCTTCTCCTCTCTTTTCTATTTCTTTCATGACGGAAGCATCCTTTTCTATTGTTTCGTTTTATTTTACTCTCTGCAAACTGCTTGATTTCATTTTGATTTGTCGGTTTATTTTGCGTAGTGATACATTTGCACAGTTTGTTGTCGTCTTGAACCCCTTTTTTCTCTGTGCTGGATTCCATAAATACATGTTTCAGGTAGTGAAAAATCCAAAAGACGTTTCTATGTAATATCGTTCGGAAATTACATTTACTCTTTAGACGAAACTAATAGTTTAGCTCGTGTTTTTCACGTGCTTGCGCTTCTCAACTATGATTTTATGTGTTCTGTGTGTATATTCAACTGCCGTGCACTTTTTATGATATGCTCAAAATTTCCAACAAAAACCTTAAGTTCTTTTATTGTCAAAATAGTAACCGTGATGCAAAAAATATTTTCGATACCAAATTGAAAGCAAGAACTTTTTAATTAACACAATCGCCAAAAAATAAAATTCATTCGACAAGTGACAAACAATGGAAAACATTATGTAAAATCCAAAAAGAAAAACGATAAGTCAAAGAATTAGACAAAGGGAGAGTCTTTCCATTGCTGGTAAACACAAGAATGGTCATTGTTCGATGCTGTTGCGTTCGTTATAACTTTGTTGTGAATTCGTGTGTAATATATTCATTAAAATTATCTGCCAAAGATGATCGCAGTCAATTTTCGTATGTATTTTTATCGAGCACCCGCTTTGCACCCAAGTTCAAAAGATGAATCATTCTTCTTTCTTAGCTTCCATCGTTGTAAATGCAACGAAAGAAAAAACTTATCCTCACTTTTAACAAAAATTATTGTCGTCTCAGACGGTCTAAATAACATACAAAACAACACACTAAATCGAGTCCATTGCTGTTTCGAAGAATGGGAAGGGGAAAGAAAGATGAAATAGTAAGGATAATTTCTTCTTCCTTTTAGTGTTGGCACATTTTATGCACCCGCATCCAACCGACAAGGAAAAGTGAAAAGAAAATTGGCTGCGTTTTGCGTTGTGTGTGTGTGTGTGTTGCTTTTTTCATCTCTTTTGCTTCTTTTCATTTTCATTTGAAATGCTCTTTTTGTCTCCGTTTACATAGAAAATATACATATATATATATTTACAAATGGGATAGAAAAGTTAAATTCGCGGATCGCGCGTTTACATTTACATAATGTAAAATGAAAAAGCCGTAGCATCGCGCTTTCGGCATTTATCTTGTGTATTTGGTATATACAAGTTTGGTTTCCATGTGACATCGCGCTCTTTTTGTATGCATAAAATGTTCGAAACAAAATGTGGTTCAGCATTGCATCGAATACGATGCGCAACCGATACCATCATTCAACAAACAAATTTAACATCACTTCAGGAAATGCGCCAAATTTCCAGACACGAAAATTCATTTCGGCACAATGTGCTTTTTTTTCCTTCGCTTTTCTATCGAATGGTTCGGTTCTACTGTCGTTGAATGATTTGAAGTAAATTGACTTCATCTTAGCTAATACTTTACTAATTTAAAAATAGCATTTCCAAAATTCGCGAAATAAATAAATAAATCGAAAATAATTTTGTTGATTTTCTCAAGTGTGGCGTCAAATTAATGTTGACCACAAATTGATCGACCGTTCCATACATTTCATGATGAATATCATTTATTTATCATGAAAAATCATTTTTCGACTCATTAAACGAAATTGCGTATCTCAGAGCTATAGATATTTTTTTTTTCTCAACAAAATTTATTTGCACAGTGGAATTGGTTTTATGGAGCCGGTGATGAGCATTCAAAATTCAAAATTCGAATTTGAATATTCGTTGAATTGTTTGGCGCAGTCAAACATATGGCCTTTCTGAATGATGTTTGCTTTGCGACCGTTTAAATTATTCACAAATTAATGCATTTTCGTTACGCATCACTTTGTGTCCCAAATAAGTTCTTTAATGAATTCGATCGTTGTTTAATTTTGCGTATAAATATATATATATTTCTTTTTCCTCTATGTGGATTTGTCATATGAAGTTGGGCATTGGCTGCACTGTTCTGTTTTCTCATTTCGAATGTTGTTGCTGTTTTTTTTTCGTGTTGTGCGCCCATTCGATATTAATAATAATAAAAAAAAAAAATGATTGAGACGAGCGTTTCGAAAAATGAAACGAAAAATAAAATAACCACCAAAATACAGTCGAACCAATTATTCAATTCATTTTATGCACATAATTAATCGGACCGTAGAAACATGTGGCTGTGTGTCGAGTGCTTTTCAATCGCTATCTAAATATTTTGCTAATTGCTCTCCCAATAAAAGTGTACGCTTCAACACAACATTTCGTTCTTATTTTTTTTTTTTTTTCTTCTCATTTCACATCGTCAAATAATTTATTCGTCTTTAGTGAACTGTTTACTTTCCACAAAAAATTCTCATTGTTGACTGGCACATTTGTCCACATTTTTGTTTTTTCCATTGGTTTTGTTTCTTATGCTTGTTACGTAAGGTGTATTTAAATTTGCATTTAAAATAATAGCAAATTATTTCGCACTTTATCCAATTCGAACAGAAACAAAAAAAGCAGTGAAACAAATCGAAGTTGAAATATTTCAAAAATGTTGCCAATTAAAGGAGGTAACATTGAAAGAAATATTTAAATTACGTATAGAGACCATCTTGAGTAGTTCATTTGAAAATGGTTTCGGCCGATGTCAAAAATTTGTTTGTGCTCTTCATTTAGGCAAGTGTTCGTATTTTGTCATAAATATTTAATTGGGAATTGTTCTGCAATGTTTGTGGACCTTCACATTATCAAAATAGACAATTGACGTTCTACGAATGGAAATGAAGTTTAAATAACAAATTTTCGTTTCTAGAAAATGGGTCTTATTCATTAAAACCATTCGATTGGGTTAAGACAAAGGTTCTTTTTTCACTGTATGTACGTTTGTACGTGCCATAACTATGAATTGGAGCCAAAATGATAAAATGAAACACCAGATTTTTTATTTTTCGCGCTCGCAAGTAAGTGGAAATTTTATCCATGAAATCCACATCAATTCTGTCATTGGCACATTGACGACACATTAAAGTCGAAAGAGTTACATTATTTTTTAGCCCATTTTAATTGCCCGTTGTGTGTGTTATTTCGTTTTTATTTTTTCTTTTACTTGAACGCAATTACACGCATTTGTCAACCAAACGACCAGAATGCTATTTAAAATTTCATTTTGCATAGGAAAGAGTAAAGCAACAGACAAAGAAAATATGTATATCAACCGCATACAAGAATATATCGGCGTCGGTTTGGTTGAATGTTCTTTGACCACCCGCATATTGTTGTTATTGACCGACTTTTGTGTATCCAGTTGTTTATTGTATTGCGTTGCTTTGCCCATTTTTTTTTTTTGTTGTTTTTGCTGTTGTCTGTGAGCTTCTTTTCGTTTTTTTTTTCTCTCTTTCATTTTTTTGGTTGGCCTGTTTTAGCCATCGCATGAAACGGGCAAAGGCCTTGCACTGACAAAATGCCATAAAAATGTAACATCGCGGTTTCGTTATAAACTACAATCTGGAGCAAATGCATTTTGATTGTTTGCTGTAATTAAGTATGATTGTAAAGCCTTGTAAAGTTTCATTTGCATTTTAAACCATATTGGAAAATTTCCCATACTGCAAATGTAATTTGTGTTGAATTGCGAAATTAAACTGTCCATGCACAACGTTTCGTGTAAATTCTGAATCATCGCGAAATATTTCAATTTTTCTACATTGCGAAACTTTTTTCACAATGATAAAATAATATCGAAATTATTGCCCACTTGAATTATTTCTCATTGGTTTGCGTTCTTTAGCCTATGGTTTGCCTATGAAAAAAATCCGCAATTTCTAGTAAACAAAAAGCCGGCTGTTTTTGAAACAAAAAAAAAAAAAAAAAATACCTCTGCTTTGTTTGATCAATGATGATTTACCTCGAATAAATTACAATATACAACAAAATTCAACCGAAGGTGTTCCAATGTAAATGATCATATTGATATTTTTATCGCAATCAAACGACGTATGAAATAAATATACGAGCCAAAAGGACATCACAGTTTCTCTCTCTTTCTCCTCTATGTATATAATATCCAAAAGCAAACACACAATATCGAATATATGTTTTCTTTCGATTATTTTCCATATAAATGTCAATTGAAAAGCGTGTGGTGAATATTGATCATAAATTGATACGTTTTGTATCGAAAGCCAATATATTGGTTAAGCAATACACATACCCACCCACATGAATATTGCTTCGAAAGCAGCGTGAAAAAAAAAATAACTGATCGAACAACCTTTTATCAGAGTCAACAAATTCCCAGGAAATAAAATGAAACGGACCCGGTGTTCGTATTCATGCAATTGACCAGTTGCGTAGAAAATTCATAACCGGGAACTTCTTATCGCAAATGTTGAAACGGAAATTTGTAATAGAGATAAAAAAAAACAATTTGTTCGGATAAATTCTTTCTCTCCCTCTTTACCTAAACTATGAAAAGCAAATACACATGTAAAAAAAAACGGTCCGAAAAACCAAAGTCAAATAACACATATCGTCATTTCTTGAGGCTTCTTCTCATACACCAAATGAGAACACATTCGGCGCTTCATCGTTTGGAAAAAGAGAAAAAAAAAAAAAAAAAAAAAAATACAAAACGCCGATGTCGTTTAACTAATTATTTATTTATTTGGAACAGGTGATAAAAACGTTTGCAGTATTGCTCAAAATGAAAGAGACAATGAGAGTGTGATATAGACATACGAAAAAAGGGAAGAAAGAGAAACAGACTAGATGTTTGAATAACAAATAAAATGAAAGTGAAACGAAGCCGACAAGCGAGAATTTAATACAATTACGCATATGCACCAAAATGAAGCGATAAGCGAACCAAATGACATTATGACTAACAATAGTCGTGTCAGCGCTAAAATCCATTCTCAATGCATACAAATTCAAAGAAATGGACGCTATTTAACACCAAGTTAAATCATTGTTTATTTGTGTGACAACGTTGTCGTTCATTCCATAAAGTCAATTTGTTCTGTTTTGGTTTTTTTCCCGAATTCAATTCGGAGCAGAAAGAACGATTATTTCGGTCGGTCGTGTTTGTTTTTGTCTTGTTACTTTGCATTTGTAAGAAAAAAAAAACAACAAACATGCGTGTACACTGTACAATATGAGAATATTCTAATTTTGTGTTTTTTTTTTCATCGATACCCTCAAAAAGCGCCAATGACAATTTAGAGAGAAAAAAAAACATACAAAAAAGCCAATAAATTAATCGAAAAAAAAAGAGTTGATGTTTATCCATCGAAAATGCATATGTTCCCAGAACCAATTGAAATGCGTGCCAGGCATGTGAAAAGTGGCCACCACCGGAAAGGGCGATTTCAAAAGTAATTACCAAATGTAGAAAAAAAAAAATAATATTCAAGAATGAAATGTAAACAATGACAAAATATGCCAAGTGTTGAACGTTTAGCGATTAAATGGCCATTAAAATGGACAAATTTACATACACCGTTTACACGCTCACGTGGTTTCATTTGCATAATTCATACAGGGTTTTTCTATTCGATCAAATGTAAACGATAATAAAACTAGTCATCAAGTCATCATGCGGTCATCGTCAAATAAAAGGCGTACGAAAACCGATTTACAATGTCCATTTGATTCCAATTATTCATAACAATACGGTTAAAGAAAAGAAAATTGACTGGGATCGCTGTTGTCCAAAGGCGCTCAGCCCATTCATTGGCGATGACCGCTTGACCTCTCTCTCTTTTTCTCATAATTATTCGCAGATCAAAAGATTACACGTATAAATAACATAGGAAAAAGTCAACTGAATAACCACTTCATAAAAGTTTGCATTGAAACACCGGTTGTCCTTACAGGAGGCTGAGATTAAGAGAGAGAGAGAGAGACAGAGAGAGAGAGAGAGTGCTAGTGAAAGAGAAAAAAAAAGGGCCGTTTCGTTCTCCGATGACGGATCTTGTTTACTTGTGTCAAGAACATTGCTCAATTAAAATAAAACTTTGTACTGAAACACCGAACAAAACGTTGGCATTCATTACACTGTTTGTTCCGAACAATTGCGCATATACAATCGGTTGTTGCCATTGATAAAAACTGCTTGAGAGAAATGAAAGACAGCCGCCTTGATTTGTAAAGGTAGCGGGAATGAGGTGCGATGCATATGAAAATCGCAACCCTTATGCGTCAAGTCCATCTTAATGATTTCGATATTTTTATTATTTCTATTGCGCAAACAACAACAACAAACACGATGATGATGATGAAGAAGAAGAAGAAGGGAAAAAACCAGCATAATTATGAGATGGTTCAGTGGAAATCGCTTTTGTTCAGCTCGATGACGATGTCCGTTTTGCAGAGTTTTTAAAAGTAAGCAACAAACGAAAAAGAAAAATAGAAAAAAAGCGACAGCGCGGCATTTGTATTGATGCTGCTTTGGACATCGTTTGGCCTTTCGTAAGTTATTTACGTCGTCGATTGAAAAACAAAGGAAGCGGCTTCAATGCACATTCCATGGCATTTAGTTATAGTCTTTTGCTTTGTATTGCATTCACATCGAAATGAAGTGAAGAAAACGAGACAAAACAAAAGGAAACGTTACAAACAGAAGGGTTTGGTCGCCGTTGGTTTTCTTTTCTTGGCCCTCTTACTGAAACCCAAGTTATGTTTTTTATATTTGCATGGAATCAAATTCTTTTTCTCTTTTTCTCATTCTACTCTGCACACAAAAAAACAAATTTTTATTTCATTTGTTGTCGTCTTTAGAATTTTTTTCGTTGGACACTCGGTTTGTTTGAATAACCAATGTGAAATTATGCAAATCAATTTTCAATGGAAAAGAATTCAGAAAGAAAAAAATGAATTGCTGAATGAACAAATGCTTATGAGGGTATTTTCAAAGGGTCACTCTTCGTTAATCATGCGCTGCAAGAATTACATTTGGTGTGTTAACGACATAAAATATGCTTGTGCGCTTTTTAAAGTAGTCTGATGATGAAATTATATGTCAACCATGGCGATGAAATGAATGAGCGGATGATCTTGATGAAATGAAAGAGCGGATTCACTGGGCATTGAGCCTTTAAATATAGGGACTATCAGCGTATCTATTGCTATTGTTGTTGCGCACACTCATCAGATGTTCGAGAATCGATTACCATTTTTGATAGATTTTTAACAATAGGTTCAGATAGCGAACACCATTGACCAGCATGATAGAAAAAGGGGTTATTTTTAAACAGCGGAAGTCATACCATTCCCACGTGCTTATGTGTACATGTGACAATCCGTTCAATACACGATCAATTTGTTTGCATGAATTTTTGCATTTTGTTTCCCGCAAAAAAAAAAAAAACCATTTGTCGAAACAGTAATCAATCAATCAAACAAACGCCATCGCACTAAACTGCTATTCAAAGTAATGATCAATGTGCATCCATTTAATTACTGCCATTGAATAATTTGATTTGTGTCCAATCATTAGAATAGCAACACAAACAGCGATTTCATTATTTGTCATTCAAGCGCCAAAATAAGACGATGCATCAAATTATAGTTTCAATTCATTTAAACTTCAATTAATTGGCCGTTCAAATTAATGGCAAACGAACACCATATGTGACCATAAGTCAAACGGAAAACAACACTCATTTTCAAGCGCATACAATTTCAAGACGCAATATCAAAACTCAATCAAAGCAATAACAATGCATGAACTGAAAATACAAATACTAAGAAATTTGTGATGGTCTTCACGGTTGAAATTGTTGGTAAAGTGTTTTATGGTTGGTGTCATTTGGTTAGTTTTTGAATGCAAAAAGGGGAGAAAATGCGCCGAGTTCAAGCTCAACATTTAACACAAACAGTGAACAAAATAAAATAGAAAAAAACGTCGTCACATCATTACAACAAACTGTCATATAAACATAACAATCTATTGTTCTGTTTTTGCTTTAGAATATGCCCAAAATACAACAACAGAAACCATACCGTAATTTTCTTTTATTAATTCATGCGTCATCATTCAGTAGAAGCAGAAGATTTTTCTCTTCTCATTACGCATTGAATTTTTTTAAAAAATTCCAATGAGATCGTTTGTGCATATTGGTGTGACTTAAAAAAAAACAAAAACATAGCGATGACTCAACATCGAACAAACAAACACAAGTGAATTACTATTGCTAATTGACAATTTTTTGATGTAAACAAAAAATGAAAAAAAATTAACTTCATTACAATAAATTCCACGGGAAAAGTTTTGTGAACATGAATTTTTCCTAGCAATCTAAATAAATCGCGAAAATGGAAAATGGTTCACCACATCATGTCATAGTTTTTCCTTTACCTGCATGGAAAAATCTAATTAAAAATCATATCAAAACACATTCAGTCAACATGTTTTAGGATGTTTTACGTTGATTTATTACCGATTCAAGCAACGTCGGCTACTAATTTATGATGCGGTAAATTCCAGGTAAATGTTCACAGTTTTTCTATCTCTTCTCCTTTATTCCTCTCAATCTCTCCAACTCTCTTTCTAAATTTACATGGTGTTTATTTCTGCCGTTCGGTTCAATTTTAATTCCAATTAAACTCAACTTTTGTCGTTAGTTCAGTATGTCAGTTGTTTTGAAAGTAAACTCACAAATAACAAGTGCAGTTGATATTTTTGAATTGTGCAATCCCTCATTCGAATATGTTTGATTCAATAGCCAACCTGATGCTATTGTATGTATCATCATGCAAAAAGACCATGTCTAAATAAAATCCACAGTCAAACCAAATATCATTCAAAATTGACTAATGTACATTGATATTGATTTTGCCATATTCACAAAACCACTGTCGATTCGATTTTATCTGTAAATGCAACAAAATGCATATCAGAATTGTCCGAAAACCATGATATGAGGTTCCGTCGCAGTTACATTGTATAATTGTGTGGTTATTGTGGTTGATTGTTAATTGTTTTTCAATTATTACAAATAATTTTGCAAAATTCACTATTGTTATCATACATGTGACATCGGATGGTTTTGTTAAATCAAACTGTTGAAAAATGGAAATTGGACCCAAACACATACACAAACAGATGGAGAGATAGAGAGTGAGAGAGAGTGAGAGAGAGAGTGAGAGAGAGAGCGAGTGAGAGAGAGAGTGAGAGAGAGAGAGAGAGAGCGACAAAGAGAGCGAGAGAATGAGCGGGCACAAAATGCAAATGTATTCATGAACATTCAAATGGCTAACGATGATGTTGTGCAGTGAATTTACAAAAGAGCAATGAGAAATATTGATGATAATGGCAGAAAATGCGCATCGAATCCATATGTATCTGAATGATATTTTTCGTAACAACAGAAACAAGAAAAAAAAAACAAACAAAACTCTCCATGAGCATCAATAGAAAATGTGTAACAAGTTATTTCTCTTTTTATTTTGCTCATTGCACACGAGAATTAGGGATTTAGCCAATGCGATATATGGCCGTGGTTTTCAACATGAAAATCACATCAAATTTCAAAACACATTAAAATTTTCGGTTCGTTGTCAACGGCAAAAACGTATAGCACTTACTCATTGTATGCGGTTTAACCTTTGAATGGACCAGCATAAATTGGCTAGTTGATTTCAATTTTTCGAAAGTGAACATTCACCCGCAATAATTCTGTGCCTTATACACTTGACAATTGGGTTGCACGGCAATTGTGGATGGCTGCACAAAAACTGGTTCGCGAATGAATGGGATGCTCAGCGGTAACATCACATTGTCATGTGAAAATGAGTTAGTGCCCATTAAAAATTTATAAGTCGCTTGTTCAGTTTGCTGTTTGTCGCTGAATGGATAAATGTGTTTCTATCAAATGAGCTCACATCGTATGGATTTATTTTTATTGTTGCGGGTAAAAAGTTTCGTTTTTTTCTGCTGCTCTGCTCGTGTAAAACACATTAATTGTATTGACCTGTGTCTCATTAGCTCACAGCAATTAAAACGTCCAACTGCGTCAAAAAAAAAAAAAAAAAAAAAAAAAATAGAAAAAAAACAGGACTCAATGCATATTCAAAACTTCAATATCGAGCGAGTCACGATACATTTAAATGGCATTTCAATTTTCCGCATGGGATTTTTTTTCCATAAGTATAATAGATAAACCGGGAAAAATGTTAATACAGTGTAAGTCATCACTTTGCCATCATGTCAAAACTTTAAAACAAAATTCAAATTGCGTACACAGTTTTCTATTTCGTGCGCTTGTTTTTGAACTCAATTAGATGTTAGTTTCAAATTCATACATTTCTACTCACTGCAGCCAATCAATTATTCAAAAAGGATTTCAAAACAAAATTTTGTTTTTAATTTCATGCCAAATATTTTCATATGTGTTACACTATATGAATGTTTTTATTTTTTTATTTTTCCCTTTAACATATTCAACATGAATTCGATTTGCGTGGAAAATAAAGTGAAAAAAATATAATTGGAATGCGTTGTCAGGCGACCAAGAAAAACTATATACATGTTGACGTGTTTGTTGATGTTTTTTAAATGGGAAAAAACGACAAAGATAAAATATGTTCATTATGAATGTGCGGTCGACCACAGTCGAAACGAATTCATGAAAAACAACGACACACGTTATCACAGCAAATGTCAAACAAAACAAATTCACTTGTTTTGTTTGCGTACGTGTGTGTGAATACAGTTTTTTTTGTGTGTGCGTGTGTGGTCGGCTTCATGTCGCTCTAGAGTGATATGTGAATTTTTGCAACGGACACCTTTTGTTCTTCTATAAAGATATAGTCATGGCATTTCTATTTCATATTCATATTGTTTACTTTATTACGATTGAAACCGCGCGCATATACAATGGCAAAAGATAATGGCGCAGAACCAACGAAAACGAAAATAAAATGAAAAATAAAATCGTCAGATATTAGCTAACGAAGAAGCTTATAATTTTGCCTACAACTTGGATTATCGCTTACTCAGTACATTTTTATTATCATATCAAATAAAACAACTTCATCTTCCTTGCATCTCTCTCTTTTTCTAGGTCCGTTCATTGTGTATTACAAACCGAAAATTTCTCATCAATTCCACAGAGAATTTGTTAAATAAACAAATTACTTAATTTTCTATTGTTTAATTCGAAATTAAGTTGTCGTCGTTTTGTTCACATTTCAATGGGTTCACATCGCCAAATGTGTAACACCATTCGATATTATTTTGAATTTATTAAGACGTCTATTTTTCATTGATTTGATAAAAGTTTTGAATCGGTAAATATTGTTAAACACATGTTGAGAACGCGTTTTTTGTTACGTTCTTCTACTTCTTCTTCTTGTTCTTGTTGTTGTTGTTGTTTTTATTGTACTTGTACAAAAATACTTACAATGCAGTAAGAATGATCGTTACAGACTATTTGTGGTGACGATACGATGCGGCGTTTCGATATGAGTATGACGAGAATAGCGAACATGTTGGAATTTTTTAAAGTGAAATAGAGAGAAAGAGTGAGAAAAAGAAGCCAAGTGATCCGAATAGATTATTTATATTTGCATTCGCTTAGAAACAGAGAATAAGCTTTCAGAAGCCAGAAGGTCTAATGAAGTGGTTTTGGGTCGATTTGTTTTTTTTTTTCTCTTCTTTTTTTCCAATAAAATAATACACACAATACCATATGTGGCGAGTGTTGAATCATTCTTATTTTTATTTTAAGATATTTTGTTGACGCTGACCAGTGAAGCAGCTGCGTTTGCAAAGCATTTGCGCGTACAATAACCTGAATCAATATAAAATGAATTCAATGGAAAAAAGAAATATTCCAAAGAAGAAAAACAAAACACTATTTTTTTATTAATGTTTTCGCTAGTAGTTCATATTCCGTATGTCCATTTTGGAACATGAATATAAAATTCAATGAAACGGCAATGAATCGCACTTTAACCAATGAAATGTGAGTTTCATTTTTTTCACACGTAAAGTTTACAATTGAATTTCAAGTAGTTTTCTATTGGTCGAATTATGGAACAAAAGCCATACGAAACACCGTTTCGTTCAATCAAAATAAAAGAAAACAATGGCCAAAAGACGGCAATCAAAAAGTCAAAACTATGAATCTCTCTTTCTTGTAATGCTTCTAAAACCGAAAACATGAAACAAATCAGCATCAACATCAACACACACACCTTTCATTTTAAGTCGGTTTCTTTTCACGAAGTTACATTGATTTAAATGAATCGCTGTGAATTGTAAAATGTGCGATGAAGAAGAAATGAAAAAAAATTTAAGCGAAATAAAACGAAATAAAAAAAAAAAAGAAAGAGAAATGAAACGAAGAGAAAAAATAACCGTTCGCCAAATACCAACGACAAAAAGAAAAAAAAAAGAAATTCTCCCGTCGCGCATTCGTTCACGCCTGGACCAATCGAATACCAGAATTTTGGAATAGTAATCACCTACATTACATGTATAGCCATAGAGAATTGAATAAATAAGCGCCGAAATGAATTTACACACTTTTCTTTATATAGCCAAAAATAAGAAGAAACTAAAGAGAGAAAAAAAAAGAGTTTAAGCGAATCGGCAACGAGATACCGTAATGTATATAAAGTAATAAATAGCCGAAAATCGAATGAATATGCGAAGCAAGTTAAAATAATAACACGTTCGAAACACACAAACTCAAAATGACGGCAAAGACATAAGAAATGAAAAGAAAAGAAAAGAAAAGAAAAGAAAAGAAAAGAAAAGAAAAGAAAAGAAAAAAACCCGAATGAACAAAGACAAGAATGTATTGAGACAAGAAATTAAAAACTGGTTTACGAATTAACACAAAGCATTTTTTCAAATGATTACCAATTGAAAGCCTGATCTCAATTTACCGATCGAACAAGCAAGCTCGACTTTTAAAAAAGATCGCTTTTGTTTTAATTTGCGAATCTTTCTTTAAAATATGATTCAATTGAATTTGCAAATTGTTTTGTAAAATTCCTCAAGTAGTCACTCTGCCAAAAAAATTTTGTTTAAATGGATTTTCGGAACCAGTAAAAATTGAGATTTGGTCAAAATCCATTTTATGACCGAATCATACAAAGACTCACATTTTTACGACATTTTTTCCATTCCATTCATGGAATTGTTTGTTATTATGTCATCAATTTTAAATAAGCTATAATTATAACCATGTAATGATGATTAATACAATGTGCATCGAAGCGCCATAATGTATATAAGAAAGTCTCCTTTGTAATGTTTGATTTGTAGATTCAAGAATCAGCGTTGATTATCTCATTAATTTTTCATATTTTTCTTTCTCATTCACAGGTAAGCTTCACATTACTCATCAGATATATGAAATTCGTTTTGTATGAACCAATGAGTTTGTATAATCAAATTACCAACAATCCGTCAAGTCGCCTTATTGTTTTCGAGAAATGGGTTTGTGTTTAAATATCATCACGATTGGCAAAATCATGTGTGTCGCACACGCCTCCACCAATCGCCACTATTTATCATACTCATTTTTAAGACAATATTGCGTTCCATTTAACGCATTTTCTCTCTTTCCATGTTTATATAACGACTTTTATTCAGAATAAATTAACAAAAAAAAAAACAAAAAAAAAAACAAAATTATTATGTTAAATGACAAAGAGAGAATAAAAAAAAAGCAAAGAAATGGGCCGATAGTTTATTTGTCGAAATAAAAGTAATTAATTTTCATTGAATTGAAGTACGGCTCAATTGTTATTATGCCGAATAACAACGATAAAAGAAGAAAAAAATACAAAATAAAGTTTGTTTGATCGAATTAAAATAAATAAAAGCAGGTGAATTGAAATATCTGACCAATGTTACGGTTAGTTCACCCTCAGCTGACTTTGCATGAGCGCTGATTGCCCATCATCCTCGTGCCTCACGCGCGCACATCACACATTTAGTAGTTGGTGGTAGTCGATATTTTTGTGTGTGTTGCTATGTAAAATTAGCGCATAAACAAAATAAATTTTCCCATGCCATTGTTGTTGGTTTTTTTTATATTCTCTTTCGTTTTCGAAATTTTTTTTTCCCAATTCGGTTGCTCGATAAAATTCACATTTCATATTTCCATGTCCAATTGGATTTATGGCATTGCCGTGCACCACACAAATTTCAACTTTGACATAGCGTGCTTGATGGAATCAAACCAACAAACCAGTCAAAAATTCAATTCAATAATTTATAAATGTTAGTGAAATTTGTCGAAACAATCACTCACACACAAAGAGACTCGCACACAGTGAGCGACGAATGCAACCTGGCAAAACAAGACAATTTGTATGGATTTATTATGAATTTGTGGCATAGCGCCCCCATTTTCCAGTTGTCATTGAAAAGAGAAATATAAATGCTGTCGTTTACGATATAAATTTTCTTTTTATAGAATCCAAGACAAATCAACCAAAAATAAATTACCAACATCGATTGATTTAGGTCTGATGGTCTTATAGCAGATTTTATTACGAAATGGAACGAAAAAAAAAAATTATATTTTTAGTTAATGATCTCAGTCGCTTTGTTTGTTTGACATCGCAACTAAAATGACCCGTTAAAGAGCCCATTTTATCCTTTTGTTTTCCTTTTGTCTCTGTGAATAGAACAGAAAAAAAAAACCGAAACGATAATATCGCTCATTTGCTGTGTGCACCGCATGATCAAACACAGGTTAAAAGAAAAAAAAAAGAATAAATATTGGTTGTTCGATCGATCGATGCATTTTGGCCTGCGTGTTTACAGTTGCTCTGGTTTCTCTTTGTGCGGAATAAACGCAACTTTTAGTATTGAAATGCACACAAAATCCGCATCGAGTTGACAACAAATACACAAAATTTTTGGTTTGTTCTTGGTGAAGCGTTGATGCGGTGTAATGTCTTGTGGTAAACAAAAAACAATCCACATAGGCACACATTTTACCACGTCTCAAATAGACAAGAAGAGCAAAAATAGTTCGTGAGAACTAGATGCAAAAAGAGATAGTTATCGATTTCACATCGGTTTATTCGACAAGCTTCGCACCGTTTCAACCAGACTGGGCTGATTCGATTTGCGCTTTTTTTCTCTGTAACCTCTTGCGAATGGCAAAGAAAACCACTATGTTGGAAAATGAATGAGGATGAAGAAAAAAAAGAAGAAAAATGCGCCAAACTCGAGCGCGGCAAATAGAGAAGAAAAACGTGGACCAAATCAAAGACAAATACACACAACATTTGCATGTTGCTTAAGTTTCAGAATGAATATAAAACACATATTCATTGTGGCAGCACATTCATAGTTATTCCAATCTCTTTGGCGCTCGATTTCAATGAATCGGCAGAAAACCGATTCGACGATACGCCGTGTGTAACTACCATTTTTTTGTTTCTGTGTGTCTTCCACAAATGCACATAATATACGTGAAGAAAAAAAAAAAAAAAAAAAAAAAACAAATTAAAATAATCACATCACAACTGCATTATAAATTATTGTATATTTTTCTTGGCCAACTGCTGTTGCCAGTTTGACTCACTATTCGCCTCTTTCTCTTTCTCCGTGTGCGCAGAATGAATTATTATCATATAAATGCTATAGAAAAGTTAAAAATTATGTAATAAATAACGCAGAGAATGAAATATAAACGATCGGATTATCCAGTAAATTCGATCGTCCGTTTCGATACACAATGGTCGTTGAACAACTGAAAGTCACCATTATCAATGTCGCACTCATTCTGTGTGTGTTATTGTTTCTTTTTTTTTGTGTGTGTTCATTTGAAAACCGTTTTTATACGTACATGTGTACCCATCAGCATTGATCAGTGTGTGGCGTCACTGTTGCCATTTATGCAAATACGACAAAAGGAAAAGGTTCTAGATTTCGATTATTATTATCGCACTCATATCTCTTTTTACAATTTTCTCGGTGTATTGTTATACCGTTTTGTATCGTAAATCGTTCAGTATGACCAAAGCAAGGAGCACCGACATTATCACATTAATTTATACCTGAGAACTGTTGTTATGGCATCGCATGGGTAAAGAGTTTTGTTTGCTCTTGAGATGTTTCACCACTGATGCACTCTTTCGCTATCAAAACAAGCAGACAGCATATTCACTTAACTCCTCACTCGTCCCACAATTGCTTGCTTTCGTTCTCATTTTGGGCATTAGCAGCAATTTATATTTAAACAATATATTCAAAAGATTAGCGACAACAAACTACCGATTTCATTCTTTGTTGCTTTTGTCGCATTTATGCTGTGAATAGATCATTTGATGGCGTGACCATCATGAAAAAAAAAAAAAATAATGTTCAAGAAGATTCTCTCAACGTGAGAAAGCATCATCATTCACAAAAAGGATTGATGTTCACAATCGAATTCAGAGAAGTTGATTTATTTCATTTTAAATACTTCCTCAAACAATCTCCAAGCCAAAATTCAATAAATCAATTCGGTCAGTATTTGCACGAAATGGAAAGCCAATGTAAAAAAAAGCAGAGTTCATCAAGTCCTTTGTTTGCAGTACCCAAAATAAATGATGTAGAATAAATCGCACCAAATAGATCACATTGAAATAGACTGTGTCAATTTAACGGTAAATATGCTATGGTTTCTATGTATAAGTATGAGTTTTCCGTTTGAATAACAAACGAAATGAGAAAATATTTGAAGAGCAGAAAAATGAGGAAAAACAGAGACGAAAAATGGATACAGCACCTGTTAAAAATTCCCATGGCCGACGATAGTACAACTGTGAATTGATGCATTGATGCAGCACAGCACAGCACACACAGCACAGAAGCAACAACCGTTTTAAAATGGTTCGTCATTATATTCATTTTTCGGCTTAGCCGCAATTGACCTGAAAAACGGAATCAAATGCCAAATCATAAACTGTGCTACGATCTCTGTGTGTTGTTTGGTTCTTTTCGTTGTTGTTGTTGTTGTTGTTGTTGATGCGTTGAGGTCAAATGAAAGACACGAATAAGTGCATGAGATTATTAGAGATAGAAGAAGTGAGAACAAAGATTAAAGGAATGAGAAAGAATATGGTCTTGTGAAAAGGAATAGAAAAAAAAAGTCCAAAAAACAGATTTGTACAATTTCAGATCCGTTTGAACTTGAAATTCCATTTTTGGTCTATAAAAAAGCGCTAAATCAAGTAGACATGGCCATATGGTTCTCATTTCCAATCATGATCGATGTGATAAATTCCATACGGTTATTCATTCTCTCAAAATACAAAACTAAAACGCATAACTTGAAGAATTTACACGAACCACATCGTGTCACGAATTTTATGACCATTTTAACCAGTGCATTTGAAACATGCATAAAACATAGTGTGAGCGCGGTAAAGTTGGTTATGCGACAAACAAAATATCTTCTTTGCACTTTATCATAAAAATGGTTAAATTACATGTTTTTTTGTCTTTCATCCTTCTCGTGTGAGAGAAGTATTTATTTATTCAATTTTTTTTTTTCTCGTCCCAAAATGCACCGATATTGATCTCTTGCTGGTGATGAGACAAGTACCAAAAACAAACGGGAAAAAATCAAATGAACATGGGTCATTTTTGACCTGTTGCAGTTTGTTTTCTCATCAAAAGAAAACATCATTTTTATCCTTGTCTTCGTTTTCATGTTATTTGTAAAATGTTCCCGTTTTATGTGTACGTTTTCTATTCATGTTTATCGATTCTTCTTTTGAGTCATTCATTTCGAATGAAAAAGTGAGAAAAAGAGAAAAAAAAAAAATCCGAGGGTCCGAATTCCCGAGACAAATTGAAAAACCAAATATGGATCAAATTTAACGAGAGTTGTTTTTTTTTTCATTCTCCTCACTTTGTGAATCTCTGGACGCGTATATATCATAACAAAACAGAACCGAACTGAACAAAAATATGACAGACCATATCGAATAGAAATAATCACTTTTTTTGTATGCCAGTGAATTAGATCGGATATTTAATCTTTACGGTCATTATTTTGTTTCATTTTTTTTTTCTCTCTTTTAAGTGGAAATATTGTTCAAAACACTTGAACATTTTAATATTCTGACAGTTAATCTTAAACATTTTATCATCTCTCATAATAATATGCTTATGTCATACTTGTATTGAGAAATAAGCATAGTTTCTGATGGAAATTCCCTAAAAGAAATGCCAATTTTATGAGTCATCTGTCCAGAAATTGTGTAAAACCATTAACGATAAAATTGTTTGATGGCATGTTCGGGCAACAGAACCGAGCTATTTATTGCGTGCGAATTGCGACGCATTTTCTATGTTACACAATCTGCATGTAAAACAAAATTGTGGCCGTGTGAAGATGATGAACAGTGAGAAAATGCCGCGTGCAACTTGCAATTAATGTGCAAATCGAGAAATAGAGAAAAGAAAAATTTGCTGAATTGATTTAGAGTGTTTTGAAAAGACAATGCACAAAATGAGCTAATTTCAATCAAAACCAAATCACATTCATAGACAAAGGGGAAATTAAATCATACATTGAAATTGGCAATGCATGCGTGTGCAAAAACATGATGAAAAAATGAAATGAAATGAAATGAGAAAAAAAAAAGAAATTATAGAAAGCATGTAAGGTGGTTCAATAATTCTTGTGCGCATGTTTCCTCATTTTACTGTTAGCCAGTCGCGCTTAAAAACGAAAAAAAAGACGAAGAAGAAAAAAACAATAGTCATTTTGGTTGATGTTTTGCCTGCTTCATCAGCGATTAAAAATTGTTGGGTGTTCTCATCTCTAATGCAAATTAAAATGCATTCAGTGCATGTACTTCAAGTGCGGTCATTAAGTCAGAAATTATTTTTCATTTGAACTTTGATGCTGTTACACCGAATGGTCGATGCATAATGTCAGCGTCACATGCAATCGCATTTAAATTTGCGCTTAATTTGTGTCTACGGCGCTTCGTATTCATAAAATCATTAATATACAAATCATTGTATCGCTTATACGATGGGAAAAAAAGAGAAATGCAACACATGAATTGGATCTGCTAAAGAGAGGTCTTGACTGCTTTAGCTGCTTAGTTGCGCGCGATGATAATGAGTGTAACGTTAAAAATTAGCGGGTGTTAAATTATTCTTTGCAATGAAAGGAACGATGTATTCGAAATATAAAGTGAGAAAAAAGAAGAGAAAAAAAATTGATGCGAAAAAAAAGACAAAAACAAACATTTTGAAGAGAGCAAGACAGAGTATTATAATTATCCAATAGTGTATGCAATGCGATGCGATGCATTGCATCGAATTCCCGTGGCGAACTTATTCATTTGTCTTAATTTGGTCATGAAATGAATCTTTGAGCCAAACAGTAACAAGTTACACTGTCAGTAGTCGTATGTAACAAGCGAAAAAAGACAGCATAAGCGACATTAAAATGCAGAAAAGCAACAGTTCAGAGAGTTGTAACACTGAACGACGTAATACGGAAAATAGTAAACGAGAACATAAAGAAATTGAATGCGAAAAGAAGAGACGATGACGACGACAACGAACGAACGAATGAACGAACGACCAAACGAAATAAAAAGAAAAGATGAAAATCGGCAGGGAGAAAAAGAAAAAAATGCACAAAAATCGTATAGCCGCGCGTGAATGTGCGAGCGATGGTGAAGCGAGCCCGAATAGCGCGAGTTGCTCGAAGTGAGTGCACAATTCAAATGTGATTATTATGTGATGCAGTTGGAAGGTGTTCGTGTGTAGACACGATAGTGGCGACGGGTTTATTGCATATTTTTCTCTTCATTTTTCCTTTCTCTCGCTCACTCTGTTGTCATTTTGCCATCATTTTCATCGCACAAAGTCCGATTTTCAAATGTTACACAAAACACTTTGAATGCGATGCAAGCAAACCTGCACTCGCATGAATTCGACACAAAAATCAAGCTGCGAAGATAAACAATAAGAAGAAGAATCAAATCAGAGCAACAATTGTGAGAATATTCACATAATACAATGTGTGTATTTATCGATGGCATAGACCATTTTTGAAACAAAAATTAATGGAGAAAGAAAGAAAGATGAAGAAAAAAAAAACTTTTTACTTTGCAATTTTTTAATTGCTCCCGTTGTATCTGACGAGTGCACCAAGAAATACGATTATTTGATTATAACTGCAAATTTTTCGAGTTATTGTACTTTGAAATGGCCCAGAGGAAACCAAATAGAATGCATGCCATTTTCTAAGCAACATTTCTGAACTTTTTGAAATTTGTATGGCTTTGTGTGTGCTTATGTACATTGTACATTTGCACATTGGATTGGATTGGATTGGATTTGTGGGCCTCATTTTTTTTCGCACCTTAGCTTTGAATCATTTCCACAAATGCAATTGCAATTGCCATTAGATTTATATTATGAGAAGGTGGGATATAAATGGTGACGCTGAAAAATGACGATGCGAAGACACACATCGCCAATCGTCACATCAACAATTTCATCGTCATTTCCAACATCATCTCCATTTCAGAGAAAAATGAACCAATTATTCGGAGCGTTTGCTATATTTTCTTATGTTTTTTTTTTTGTCTTCCTTCAGTTGCATTCGCGTGTGCAATTAAATGTTTTGTTTGGTTGCTACTGTTTTTCGTTATATTGTATGTGTTTTTTTTTGTGCTTTCAGTGCACGGTGTTCATCGGCCGCCACACACATAAATTATTGTTATCAAATATGTTAATAGAATGCAATATTTATGTGGGTGCGTGTTCATTAAAATTGAACTTTTTGTTGTTGTTGTTCGTTTAAAACAAATATCACAAAGAGAAAGAAAAAGCACTAAACACATTCGAAAAATTTGTAACAATAACATAATAGAAACAGTTATTCTTTTCCGTTTGTGCGTCTCATGTGCATATTCTAATAAATAACGAGCCGCTAAGACAAAGACAAATAATAATAATGAATGCGGAAGAAGAGTTCATATTTTTTTTTTTTTTTTTTTATTTGTTCCGAAGGAGATGAAGAAAAAAAAAGTCGACCGTTTTTTATTCTCTTCATCTCTTATATATCTATTCATGAAACTAACGCACGATGGTAATGAGAGAATTTGTTTCATTGAAATCCAATGCGCAACAATTTATCACACTCTGTGGTCTCTCAGTTTGTTTGCAGTGAAGTTTGTTGCTCGATTAAAAAATAAAACCTAACGGTTTTCACTCGTCTCCATTGTTCGAATTATTACATGGCAGTACACCGTTGATACCAAATTGGCAAACTATCTTTTAGCAATTAGCTAAACGTGTCGATTTCCATTGGGTGACATTTATCAATTTCATATAAAATTTGTACAAAAACCTGCATTGTGATCCAAAAATGTCGAAAACATTGACCAAAATTATTCTGCACAACAAACAGCAAACATATTTATTGTGCATAGAAATGCCATATTTGGACACAAAATTGCGGATGATATAAGTAAATATATAATAACGCGTATATATGCGACGATGCACAACCGCAAAGTGATATATTTCCCTTGGCTGAATAAAATAGCCTAGTTTTGCCATTCATGTTACATTTCTTTTTTGGCTTATTGAACGGAGACGAAAGGAATTAGATGAAAAAAAAAGAAGAAATAAACGTTGTGTCTCTTAGCACAAAATGTATTATGTGAAAATTGTTAAAGATCACTGGCTCTCGTCTTTCATTGACTTTATTTAGAGACCGCGTGCGCGCATGAGATCGATACACATTACAATACACCGCAATAACTCACAATGCCCGACATTACATCTGGAGAGATACGTTACTCAAGTGAAGAAAGGAAAAAAAAAGCAAGTGCAATTTTGTCTCCGAATCAGATGTTGGAATTTTTTTTTTCTCTCGAAAAAAAAGGGAGAAAAAGACGTAGAACAAAAATCCCAAAATCAATTCATTTCCAATTCCCATTTAATTCAACCGTTTCGATTACAAACAAACAATTTAAATGGTGCAATACATAACGAATTTAAATGGTTTGAAATGCAGTTGTACGAATCTATGCTGTGCTTTGTACAGCTGACGATGAAAATAAAGAAGAAGACAAGGCACATCGAAAAGAAAAGAGAAGAAAATCCGAGCGCGAAAAATTGTCGTTTTAAAATGCGCAAATCAATGTATTAATTCGATCGAGACCGACCACGGTATTGAAAATGTATCGCATCGAATCAAAAAAGTTTAAGCTAAATAAACTAAGCCCCGGTGCAGTTCATTTTGCACATTTCTTTTTGCCTGTTTTTTATGCGCTATTTTATGTAAACATTTGACTAGTTTTATTACTCTGATGGGATCAATTCCGTAATGTTTTCTTCATTTTTTTTTTTCTGTATGTTTTTTCTATTGGTATTTTTACCGTTTAGTCTTATTTCAATTCGAGATATCTTTGTTTTTTTTTTTTCGTATTTCGTTCATTCGTTTTTTATTCACTTCATCAGCCCAAAGAGGCAGTGTTCGATGCCTTTTTCGATTTCGATGTCTCTCGAATTTATTCGCAAGAGCGCGCGATGCGTACTTACACCGAAGAATCGTGGAACAAATAAAATCCATTGACATATTCACACAAGAAAAATGTACCGCTGTTTTGCAAAATGCTATGAATTGCATTGTTGATGGTGTTTTCGTTCATGTGTTGCTGCTTCATCTAATAGCGAGAGTGTAAATTGTGAATGGTGAGCGAGCGAGTTAGACGCGCTTACAAATAAACAAATAATGCCCGTTGCACCATTGAACTGCTAATTATTTTCTATTTTTCTCACGATCTACATATGTAATGCTTCACACAACGTTTCACGTATGTATCCAAAATCAAATTCTAACCAAACGCACTCACACTGAACACTGAACACTTTACACCCAAAACCGAAACAACATTATTCCACTTGGAATGCATTGCAATACACAAAAAGAAATTATTTCACATTTGATTTTTGAACGACAGAGACAAGACAAGACAAGCACGGCAAAAATTTTCACACAATCAAAAGAGGAAGCACGTTTTTGGATTTGAATTTAAGTTAGACGGTGGATCAACGATACACTTATATCCGCTACATTTCCATACAAAAGAATGAAACAAAAAGATGTTGTTCGTGTGTTGGGCTTTTCTTCTGGCTGTGCTGAAATTGGCTTAGACGAGATAATACCAGTTTCGACAAAAGTGTGAATTGGCCAAGTGTACATTTTTGTGATTTACAAAAGCCGATAAAATAAACAACAACATCATATTCATTTCGCGTGCACGACGGTCACAACTCAAAAGCATCCATTCATTTAGCCAAATAAAAGGAGATTTTTCTCCACATTCATTTCTTTTCACTGTTTCTATTTCATTCATTCTAATTGATACAAAGACAAAATTATAAACGCTAAATGATGTGAACTCTTTCAAGCTGGCCGGCAATGTGACAGAAAATAAAAATCAACCGTGTGCGAACAGTGGTCGTTAAATCGACCATTTTTCATAGAGCACGACAGACCACAAATGGTTAATTCAAATGACGCTTTCACAATTGTCATTCCTTTCTTTGGAATGGAGAGCATAAAACTAAGCAGTGAGTCTTGCCTTTTGTATGTGAATGACAGAAAAAATAAATGGAAAAAAAGAAATAAAAATAGAAAGAAGAAGAAGAAGAATTCGATTAGCCGTTTCATGGGAAAATGCACAAAATTTCAAAGAGTTAAACCATTTCGATCGAATTCGGGCATTAATCTCGACAAATGAGTCACCAAATTCATATTGTGCGAAGCGTTCATTTATTTTGCTCCGCTTTTTTGAATCGTACATTGTCCATTGCCATCAGTATTTCACGATCAACGAATGATCATACGCACTTTATTATGAATTTTTCCATCAAACATGCAGAGTGAAACCCAAAAACTCGATCTTTTCACAGCATTAGCATGTGTATAATACTTATGATGAACAGCAATAGATGCATACAAAGCTATTTAATTGTTCTGAATGGGACCTTTTCAATATTCCTTTGGTTGTTGTTATTTTTGTTAATTCATATTCTTGTCTTCATTGTCCATTTTTAACATTTGATATTTCGCATGACAATATATGAACAAACTAACACGCATACACCGACACATTCGACACGACAAAAGGGAAAGACACGAAGATTGTGAAAAGAAGAGAATATAAAAACGAAGAAGACATCATCATCATCATCAGCATCATTGAGTTCGATTGTTGCCTATACAATATCAGTACTTTGTTGTTTCGCTTTGTTTGCAGTCGAACGTTATTGTTTTCGTGTCATTCTCTTGCTGTGTATGTTGTCGTGACACATTCGATATCAAGTCCACTACAATACAACGGTAGTTTACCTGTGCACAATCGCATTTGATCTGATTAATGACAAATGCTGAAAATATTTCCAACGAATGTGATTTTGTACTGAATCAATTTCACTCGATTCGGATACAATTGTTTATCTGATGGGAAATTTATATTTATTTTGGTTTGCTTTAACCCTTTCTCCATAGATACAAATCCGACAAACAAAACAAATCATCTCTTTTTTCTTTATTTTTTCATTCGGAGACCAATTTCAAATTACATATCTGTCATTTTATTCAGCTTTTCGAGCCAAAAATTGAATGAAGGTTTTTGTTATAAACAGAGAGAAAGGAGACAGAAAAAAAAGAGAGAGAATTTTGTGGTTTTCTTTCTTTGGCATCAATTTATCTGTCGGAATGCATTTATGTGAAAGAATCCCACATTGACCGAACATATTTCCGAAATGCTAAGTAGTTGCACTTGAGAATTATCGTTAATATTTTGGTAAAAAAAAAAAACATCGATATCATGGGAAATTTTCAATTGACCACAATACCGAAGAAAGAAGCTCATTAATTTTTATTGGTAAGTTGTTTGCCGGCAAAATGTTGCCTTTCAAGTTGAATCCTTTGATTTTGTTCGGTTTAGCGATACTGAATTAGCTTTTATTAATATGAAAATTGAATGTATTAAATCGCGATTTCGTACCGATTTTGTGGTTTCGTACCGATCTGTTTTGGCTGCTAAAAAGTGTGAAAATTACTCGTTTGCAAACCATTCTACTGGCACACTTTTTAAGCATATGGTGGAGAAAAAAAAAGAGAATTGGACCGCATTTTCTCACGATGCATGAAATACCTAATGAATGGGTGACCAATTGCAAGATGGAAAAACCGTTCATCTCCTTGCATACGAAACCAAATAAACCGCTTTCTTATTCGCTGTTTCCTTTTCTCTGTACTCACAGACGACGCTTATTTTTTTTCCTGCGAATATATCGATTTGAATGCACAGATTGTGTGATGATGCCGATTAGAACACTAAACTATAACTGAATATAGAGCGGCAATTTGAAAGAGACAGCAAGAAAGAGAGAGGTAGAGATTACATGGTGTCGCCTGAATGCTTGAACTTTTTTTTCGCCTTTTTTTATGTACTCGCCGTTGAATTTGTTTTGTGCGAAAATCGTAAATAAAGCCGATTTTTCGTTTTTCCGTCTAAATTACGAAGAGAAAAACCGTTGCATAGACAAAGCGTTTTGCGAAAAGAAATTCACTCTTTTATCGTCGATTTTTATCGATTTCAATGTATGAATCAGTTTATTGGCATCGCGAAAACGATTTGGAAATGTTCCAGTCGAAAAATTTTTGCTGCCGCAAAATGTGATCTGTGTGCTTGTTTTTTCTTTTTTTTTCTTCTTCTTTTTCTACTTTTTATTCTCCATTGAATCATATTGAAGTTGATCGTTACGCAAATTCAATTTTATTATGGTTTGGATAAAAATCAGCAGCAAATTGTATCACGGTTGTGAGATCGTTAATTGTACTTGTTTCTGTCTCCCTGTCTGAATGTGTGTCGTTTGTGTTTGCAGTTTGTGTGTGTGTGTGTGTGTGTGTGTGTGTGTGTGTGTGTGTGTGTGTGTGTGTAGCGATTATTTTTTATTTTTATTTCATTTTATTTTTATTATTATTATTGGCGTTCTGCTTTTCTTTTCGAATTGGCGTTTGTTTGACTTGTTTCGTAATCGAATCACAGATACTTTGCGGATGCGATTGTGATTGCAATTGCAATTGCTGTGTGTGTGGCTGGTTTGCGGGTGCATTTTTTTTCGCTTTTCGATCTTTTGTTTATTGTCGCGAGACCATTTCGATTCTCAATCGAACCAACTTATTATTAATTAAGCAAAAGCGGCGTATTTATCTATAAAATGAACTTGTTCAATTACGAATGTGAGGTGCATTGCATCTATCTATCTATCCATGGCATTTTCAATGGGTTGAAAAATTTCAATGAGATTCAATGCAATTCTCATGTTTCACTTTTTCTTTAGCTTTTGTTGCTTTTTTTTTCTTCTTCTTCTTTTTCTACTTCTCCGTCTTAATAATAGAAATAATAAAATTTTATTTACATGGCCCGATGTTGACTCACAAATATGTATTAATTTGGCATTTGGTGCCGTTGATTACACAGGCAATTGGTTTGATTTCGTTACTGTTGCTACCTGCAACTTTATAGGGGAAGTGTAGGTGAAACATTGTGATCCATGTACCACACAGCTCGAAATTCGTAATTCGAATAACATTTTTTTTTTTTTTTTTTTTGAAAAAAAAAAGAAAAATTCAATTGCATTGTGTTGAGTCTATCAAGTCAAATCGACGTAACACAAACACACAAAAGCATACAGAAACAGCAACACTTTATCTTTAATTCAATCTCAATCGGCGTATCACGTAAATGCAAAACATACAAGCCAATTAGTTCGATACTTTTTGCGCATAAGTTGGGTTTTTTTTTGCCTTTGCTTTATTATATTATTATTTTCCACGCTATCCGATGGATTTCTAGTTGGTTTCGCACACACACACACACACACACACACACACACACAAAAAACAAATAATGAAATATAATATGCGGCCATTAAATAGAGAACTCAATATAAAAGCCTGCACTGAAAAATGGCGAAATTATTTATTTTCGTTTCTCAAGTGTATGTTGGCATCCTGCTCTTAACAATTGCGGGAAATATATCGAAGTGAAAAGATTGTCGGTCGAAAACATAAAAGGAGTTGTGTACACATATTTTCATGTACACAATTTCCATCGGCGGATGTTTTCGCTTCTTTTGGTAATGAGGAAATCGTTGAAAAATTCAATTAACAAGTAAAAGGAATTATACTTTTCCCTTGAAACAGGCACAAAGACAGCCACACAAACACACGCAAATAGTGTATGCTTTTTGTTTGTGCCAATCCTTCCATTTCATTTTTGACCGAGCTTATCTAGCTATCTATTCATCGATTTCAAATAGAATTTATCTAACTTCATTGCATAGAATGTGACAACCGCATGAAAATAGAGAAGCATTTTATACTGATGTTGATATACTTGATCAAGTTTGTCGCTTGCTCAGATAAAGATCCATTTACGCATCACAATTAATGACAGAAATCGAATTGGAAAATTGTGCTGAATATTGCTTGCTTGAGTTGCAGCAACTAACACATGGACACAATAGATAGATTTGCCATGAAAACGATAAAAAGACTATGTGCGCTTGTGTCCGTTGCCGTTGTATGATGATAAATTGTCAAATGTCTCATTATTCATAATATTATGTTTCTAATTGACCGCATTATTCTTCAAACCGATGACAAACAGCAAATAGCAGCGGTGCGCTGCGATTCAAGTTCGAACGTTGTGTAATATGTATTATATTTCCACCATCGTTAGTTGATGTTCACAATTAAAAACAATAGGAAGCACACACACACATTTGCTGATGAAATGCATTCGCTTAGTGGTTTTCGTAAGTAACCGATCAAGCATCTTACTCGCGACTCGTATCTGAGAACGATGCCGTGTAACATTAAACCACGATGACTTTGACGAAATTCACATTAATTGAGCAAATGTTCTGTATTTTGTTTTGCGATATATTCTTTATCTCTTGCACTCTTGCCACTTTTTTTTCTACTTTTCTCTATCGCTTATCCATCTCAGTCTGGCGCGTTCTTTGGTTCGGTTTTCCATCATCCTGATGAGTGGCGAACCAGGCCCGTGAGTTGTCGTGGCATTTTCAATGGGTATTAGCTTACAATTCGAGAGCAACTTCATTTGATTTGGTTTATGCTATGCTTTCGCAACGGATTTATCGTTAGTGTGCAATCAGAGAACGGGTCTTGGTCACATGTAAAACAATTATTATAAGTAAGTCGCCGCATGTGCAAGTCTTTGCATTTTTTTTGTGCCTCTTTTCCACCAAACATTTTATTGAATTGAATTGATTGTGTCGGTCAATAAACAATTCGATTCGTGGCGGCGGCAATGGCGACGACTGTGTGTGTGCATAATTCGAAACAAAAAAAAAACCGATAGACACCGAGAAATGAGGAAAAAACCATGAAGAATAAAAAAAGAAAACAACAGTTCAGCATGCAATGTGAAGCATAACAATAGCGCGACAATAAAATCGGCAAACAGTGACACACAGGGATTCTTCTCTCTAGGAAAGTGCAGAAGTCATTGATGTATGGTCATTTGACAATCTTGCCGATCTATCGAAAATTTTTTCTCGTTTTTTTTTTTTTTTCATTGAATATTTTCCATAATATCAAATGGCATGAGCTCGCACACAATCTCATTTGAAAAATGCCAATTTACATGATGAGACCGCTTTAATTCCATCCAAAGATTGCCAATATTCATTTATTTATTTTGTTTTCTTTCGATGCCTTTATTACTTTCGTTATGTGAATGTACGCGGTTTTCAATTACATGTTAATACATTCCAATGCGGCGCTTCACGCTGAAGATTGAGTGGACGTATTTTTTTTTTCTTTTTCTACAAGATTTCCAATTCGTGCTGTCTATCGATAACATTTCTTTTCATTTATTGATCGTCGTTGCTGTTTTTTTTTTTTTTTTTGCTTTTTTATTGGTAATATTGTTGTCGATGCCGCTTTGTGTCTTTGCTACCGCTGCAGTTCACATAAATCTCTCTTCAATTGGAATATTCAAAACACTAAACACAATCATTTAACTTTCTGTTCATATGCCTTTGTAGTCGATTGGTGTTTTTTTTTTCTGCGTCTTAAGTGCATGTTCCAAACGAAGGGGCAGATTAAGATCAGCGGTTGACCGCATAACCATTTCATCGCCATCATATATCGAATTGAAGAGAGACGATGAAAAAAAAAACACAACCGACCAACAGAACAAGAACATTCATTGTACGATCAATGACAAGCACTTACCAGAGCAGTTATAAGACTTGACAAAAGAAAAAAAAAAAAAAAAAAAAAAACAAAACAACAGCCAAAAACGCATCAGGTAAACAGCAAAACAAGAAAAAACAACAACGCTGAAAAGTCACCGCCAATCCCTGCATATCCATGAATATATGCAAATTAACTGTAGATAAAGTCAATTCTCACACTTCAATGAAATGAAACTTGCTTAAAAGCATTGTCATTTCGTCAACTGTTGTCTTGGCCGCTTTCGCCGAGCACATTTTTCGAATTACTTTATCGATGTGTGCTCTTCATCTCTTTATATCGTTAATTTGGATTAGAGAATATGTGAAAACCGTTCGTTTTTTTCTATATTCTGTATCGTGGCTATGAATTCGTTACGATCGTTCAAATTGATTGGAAAAATAGGAAATTATCGAAAATCATTGGCTGCTACTAAACAAGCAATGCATTAAAAGTCCATTTAAATACGGTTCTTGTTGTTGTTGTTTTTGTTGTTGCTGTTGTTAAAAGTTTTTTTTCCTTGGCTGTTTGGCTGTTGTTGTATGCATCGAACGAATGTGATGATGATGTCCCTCATTGTTGGCTCATTCAACTATTTCAATGAACGAAACGAATTGGATAATAATGGAGTAGCATCAATTGCTCCCATAGATGTTACAGTGTACACTGTACAATGTGTTCTGGGTCTTAAGCGACCACATTATAATTCATTCCATTGTTGGATTCTTATAAAGAGTCGATGGCATTCAACGCGCCGTTTTAATTGCTCGATTCTGCCTTTTGTTGCATCGGCAAAACACTTTAATTGAGGCAAAACATTGAAAACAAAGTCATCAAAATGTTGGAGTAAAAAAAAAACGCGTACGTAAAGCGTATTCAAACCAAATATCCATTGCACACACGAAAATGCATTCAATAACAAGTCGTAAAAATGCTTTTTATCAGTTGTTTGAACAATTTTCCAGTGATTTGCATTTTAAATGTTCGTATTGTCGTATGCCGTTCGACGAACAAGAGCCTTCACAATTTGGCCCGAATGTACTTGAATGTTGGCGCTACCTGATTATGCACATTGCAAAATTCATTCTGTTCTACATTTCAGATGTGCATACATTGAGCGCACAGTATTATCACATTGCTTTATGCATACGACGAATACGACGGTGAACTCATTCTCTTTTTTTCATGTTTTTTTTTTTTGCTGTTGTTGCTTCGCTTTATGGTCGATTGGTCGATCGGTCGGTTGGTTGATAATTTATTGCCAAAAATGTCAGTTACATAATCGGAACATATCCGCAGCATCAAGCATACGACATGAAGAATAAAATCCATTTACACCAAAATGGAGCGGATATTTTGTAATCAACATCGAGAATATCGATATTTTCATCAAATTCAGATGGCAAATACACATTTTATCTGTGTGCAATCGATGCTTCAAAAACGTAAAGAGAGACAGAAAAGAGAGAGGGACGAAAAAGAATCGCCACATATGCATTTGAGTTTTCAACATGTAACACACCAAATTAACCAGCCACAAGAGTCAAATGCGACAAGCGACGGCGACAACAACAAGAAAGAAGGACAGAGTAAAACGTTCAAAATCGAACATCGTTTCAATGTAAACGATTATAAATTACATGTGTCGCGAAAATTGTAAGGTTTTCAAGTGAAACAAGATAAGGCAGCCAGCCAGCCACAACTTTGCATTTTGCGATTTTAAAATCGCATTTACTGACAAAATCAAAGAGTCACACACAGTTTCAACAATAAAGTAATGAATTGGATTGGATTGCATCGAATTGCATCGCATCGCATCTTGCTATGTTGTTGAATGTATATTGCCAATGTAGAAACATTACAAACGTAAAGATAAACCGAATCCAACGCCCGATCTATGTGAAATTTTACCATTTTCGCTGAAACCTAGGCAGTTTGTAAAATGTCCTGTTTGTAAAGTAATAGACATCAAAACGAACAAACAAGCACACGGTGTGCTTAATGAAAAGACGAAAAAAAAGAAACACCATTAGAATCATCAATCGCGCGACGACTTTATAATCGACACACTTGATGGCAATAAAATGAAATGGAAAAAAACATCATTGCCGGCCTCATTGAAACAAAATGTGAAACAACAAACATGAACTACACACAAACACACATTTGTTGTTCGTTGTCACCAAATCCGCGTAAAGACACATTTTACCGTATTCAATTGGATTTGGAGCCATAGGTTGAGCCAATACAATTTGTTTTCTACCTTGTCGATCGATTGTCGCTCTCATTTAGCATAAGCACTTTGAGAACGAAAGACTTGCAAAGGAAGAAAAAAATTACATGAACTTTTTAACGTTAAATGCGAATAAATCGCCGTCTTATTGACAATCAAATGTTTTCAAATCGCCAAGTTTATTGATGCAATTCAAAACGGAGAAAAAAAAATTATTGCTAAATGGTTTCGAGTTAATTAAATATGAGCATAACCAAAGGCTCAGATTGCAATGAATGTATTTTCACGTGCAAGAGAGACCAAGAGGGACTTAACTGACAAAATTATCAATTAAAATGGCATTGTGAATCAAGTGACATTTCGTGTATTAAGTGTTTCTCTGTCAATTTATCCATAAATGTACATTTGAACAAGTTTTAATTACAATTTTCCAAACATTGTACTAATCGCGTTAAAGAAGCATGAGAAGCAATTTAGATTATCAATTAAATAACAAAAAGCATGAATGAATTTTTAAAGTTTTTTTTTTGGAAAAGAATGAAAAAGAAATTCCTAATTGCAATAAATCCCATTTATTAGCTAATTGTTTAGAGAGATAATAAATGAAATGTATGAATGGGATTAGTAAGGTCTGATGCACACACATTGGCTATAAAAATTTTAACTATTTACTACTTTACATTTTAAATACATTGTCGACTTTATTATCGGACAAAAATGGAGTAAAATCCGGCAATGAAGAAGAAGAAAAGAAAACAAACGAACGAATTGGACAGTTGACAAAAATAACAAAGACATCGTTCATCGTCGACATTGTTGTCAAATGTTGTCAAGTTATCGCTTCTGTCGTTACGGACGCACTTTAAACAAGATTCATTCTGCAGACACGATTGTGGTACGGTGTGTTCGAATTGTACGTTCAAGATATTGAGTAAACAAACAAAATGCATAATGCAGCAGCAGACAAGAAAATCCGAATAAAAACAAAAAAACAAAAAAAAAAAAAACAAAAAAAAACAAAATAAAAACAACAACAAAATACTCAACGAAACTACCAATGCAGTGCACGAGAACGCAAAGAAAAGAAAATAAAGTAACTTTGTTCAATGGGATTAATCTTGTTCTCATCCGTTTTTGTTTTACGGCACCAGAATCGAAATCATTATATGGGCATCGTTGTGTTGCTTTATTACTTCTGGTCTTAACAAAAGTCCATTCATAACAGCAACGCACCATTCACATACCTATACGGATGTATGCGTATGTTCAGCCAATAGAGTGTAGTGCATATATATAGTAGTGCTTTCTCTCTCCCTCTCTCTCTCTCTTTCGTGTATGCATACAGTCAGTTAGTTAGTTAGACCGAATTGACCCTTGCGGCACATACGCAAAATCAGCGTGTGCAAACGACAAAACATCTCACCATAAATAATATTTCGCTAAAGAAAGGTGCAAAAGAATTCGCACACACAATTTCCATATGAATGAATTTATTGACGAATACAAAATGTAATAACTGTCCAACGTTAACACATAAACATGCATTGCAAAGATATTTGCAAAAACTATTCGCAAACAACTTTGAACAAAGTTTTACGATTTGCATGCGAAAGCAATGCACAACATCATACAACCAAACAGTTTCCATTCATGAAATCCTGAAATGAACGTTGGAGTGCTCAGTGTTTTACGACGATCATTTATTTGTTGTCTTAGGCTATCTTAGATATGAAAAGAAATATCGTCTTTCAACATAATTATAATTATAAATGCATTTCTTGTTGCTGCTCGTTTTGTCTTGTCCTTCTCTTCGCCAAAATGTTTTTACTCTGGAAAGGAAATATGAATTTGCATAACTTTTGCACTTTTACAAAAAGATGCCATGGGCACCGAGCCAACACAAACCCATATTGTACCTTCGATCCATCGTAACCAATTCAAATTACTGTCCAAAAAAAACACTGCATTGTACGACACAAAAATGGCATTCATTCACTTTGGTCTATTCATTGATCATACTTTGGTCATTTTAGAAGCATTCCAACAACCATTGTAGAAGCGAAACGAAAGAGATTTCTTTTTGTTCAAACTGCTCTTTTCAAGATTCGATTCAAGAGATGAAAAGGACATAGCCAAGTGTTTTCCAGCGCACAATGACGAGAATCCATCAAAAAATGAATGACATGACAAAGCTGCATGATTACATCAAATAATACATAATGCATTGTCCATTTGCCCATTACAAAATCGTCATTTCTCTCTTTCATTCTATTACTCTTGTTCAGTCTCTCGCTCAGTTTTTATTTTCTCTCCATTTATTTCTCCGTCATTTTCTTCGCTCTTCATTTCGTCAACAATCCTAATTTCAATTCAAAAATCCAATGAAAATAGAGGAAACATTCAAATGAATTTCATTTAACACGCACTGTTTGATGTCCAAGACACAAAACAACACAAACGATTGTTAAACGTTTCTTTAATTTTTTTTTTTTCTATTTTTCGTCCAGATCAGACCAAAACCGTATCAAAGAGAGTCCAGATTAAACAATTTTTGTTTTCTTTCACTCGTCATTCTCTATTATTCAAGAATTGGTCTGTGCATCATCGAGTGACACGTCACAAATCACAGACACATGGATTTATGATTGATTTTACCTTTTGACATTTATGTAATAACACAATTGAGCCAATACTATTTCTAAAGAAACAATCGATACGTATTCTATTGATTATCCTGAAATAGCCAAGCCTAAAAATCAATTTATTGAATTTTTTTTCTTAATCATTCGAAAAATCCTACGTTTATTTCATTTTTATAATGATGAAAAGATTTTGAGTAATTTTTGAGTTCGACGAAACGTTGATTTTTGACGCGTTTTAATTTGTAATGAGTTTGTGGTTTGGGTGAAAGAGTTGCATGCACGAATATAAATAAATTATTTGTTTTATATGGAAATCTGCCGTTAACAGTGAAAATTTCTCGAAAATGCACATTAAACCGTTGCTTGAACTTTTGTGCATTAGAAAGAGATGAAAAATGACCGTTAAAATACATTTCTCCGAATACGAATACGAATACGAATACGAATTGCAAATGAAATTCCGACACGCAATAAGAAAACTTGAACATTTTCATCAAGCTTAATATGCATGAATGTGCTTATTTCAACTGATTTAACGAATCTGGTATGCCCATTGTTATTGCTCAAAACATTTCTTCTTCTTGAGATGTCTAACATTGTTTTGAGTTCGTCCGCAAGTTGAGTCTGTTTGGGTTTTTTTTTTCTGCTTGCTCTTCCGATTTAATAAATTACCTAAAAATTAATATTAATAAGGAACGGTGATGGGTATGTGCACTACAATGTGTGTGTGTTTTTTTTCCATCAATCTCATGTTTGGCTAGTTTTTTTCAACTCACAAGAGAAAACCATGTGAAAAAAAAACAATCTGTTGTTAGGTGAACACATTTCAATTTGCCTATTAATTGTAACGCTCATCTATTTTGATAAAGGTAATGAATAAGTCTTTTTTTTTTCGGTTGCGCCAAATAAAAGGACTGCATCGACAAGAGAGAAAAAAAAACGACAGTCACAGAATGCATCCAACTAAAGAAATCTCTGAGCCATAGATCTTTCATTTAAATTGCATGGTTTTGTTAGTTTCGTACGTTTTTTATTTCCTTATACGCTAAGGGTCGAAAACAATGTATTTCTTAACTAACAACAATCGTAAAAACCAAAGTAGAAAAAAAAACGGTCAGAAAAACTGGCTTGTGCATAAAAAGATGCGATCGAGCGAGCATTAAAAAAAATCCCATACCCATCATTATGACATTGATTTACATACATGTATTGCATGAGCAATTTATAAAAAAATACCGTTACATCGTAAAATGTTCCCAGGGTCTAACTGACATTCGCGATACACACATCAACGACCCCGAAACCAAAAATGAAAAGAAAAAAAAAATGTGCATACACAATGTACGAATGAATGAAAGGAAGAGAGCAAAAAAATCAAGCAAATAAAAAATGATCAAAGGAATCCAAGTAAAAAAGTACACATATTAACACTCGACAGCTTTTTTTGGGGTTGAGACATACCGGCAACGGTACCATAGAACAACACAGACAATTTCTAAACAAAACGCAATCACAATCCAAATTGAAGAAAATAAAAGATTATGCCGAATCGAACATTGAACATTGTTTTTCAATCGATGTGTTTTTTTTTTTCATCTCTTCAGTCCCTTGTTGTTGCGCGAAGATCACATTACCATCCGTAGAAGAGGGAAACAAACAAGCAATACAAATCAACACAAAAATTACCGTATGCAATAAGATGCATGCATCAATTTGAGATGAATAAAAACTTTGCAAAAGGAAACTAAAACCAACAACGCACACTATCAAGATGAATGAAAAAAAAAAAACAACATTGAAAAAAAAGGAATTAATACCCTAAGTTTTTTATTATTCGTCTCTCCTTTTTCTTAATTTCATTCGCTCGCAATCTTGGGTGTATGTGTGTGTGTACGCGCATTTTTTTCGCCCTTCTCTATTCAATGCGATAAATAAAATTTAAATGTAAATGAAAAAAAAAAAATCTGCTTGTGATTTTTTTCCCTCGATCATCTTTACCATGCACAAAAAGATGAGATAGCTCTCACCGAAAGTCGCATTTGAAAAAAATATATATCCACACACCAAAAAGAAATTTATTACCTGAATCCCTTTGTTCGACATTCATTCGACTCACCAATTCACGTCCGTTACTTCACTCTCTCTCTCTCTCTCTCTCTCTCTCTCTCTCTCTCTCTCTCTCTCTCTCTCTCTCTGTGCATGCATACTCATCGTCATCGTCAATAGATTATAAATTTGATCGTGTCTCCTAAGCGTCATCCTCGTTCATCATCATTCCATAGACGAATGCATACATTACTACTGCTTCTGGTTGAAAAAGTGCCATGGATTGTGAATTGTGTGCAGCGCAGATTCTTTTTTCAATATGAAAATTTACCTGCATTGAACAGGAATAGCACATATCGGATGCAAGGACATGCGCCTATTCCAATGATTATGCGTAATGCGGCCGATGTGTTACCCTCAGAAATTGTGCATTGTGCATACTCAAATCATTTCGATCGTGACCGTCGAATATTCTTCTCTCATTCATGCATTGAATGTTTACATTCATCATTCAAATAGTTCTGGTCTCTTTTTTTAGGGTTTGTTGAATACGCTCCGATTTATGTGCGTTTGTGTAATACGTCGACAGCTAGTTTTTTTTTGTTGGTTCCTTCATTCTCTCTCTCTCTTTTTTTTTCGAAACGCTTATCCTGATGTGCGTTTAGCCGAGATGCGTACGCTTCAATCAACCTCAGTAAGGTTTTGTAACCCAGAAAACGCACACGGACCCTCTCTTGTAGTCACTTATTTGTGAGATGAGAGACAAGAGAAGAAGAGAATAGTAAAAGAAGAGTAAAAAAACGGTCGACCGTACGCATTGCATTGCTGCAACTATAGAAGTTAGGCGACGGACCACAAAAATCACACTCACAATTTCGATAACGATTTTTTGTTGGCCTTCCCAGGGTATGGACGATTTTTTCCGTGTCAGTGTTGTTCAGATGTTTCAACGTGAAAGGTCAGCAGCAGCAATAAAGGAAAAATTATAACATTTATGTCGATTTAACTGAATGATTAAAACATCGATCAAATGAAATTGTATAATTTTATTTTTAATTCAAACAACAATCCAAAAAGATTTAAAACAACCAAACGAATTTTTCGCTTTTTTGTGTGATTTTATTTTTTTCTGCTATAAGTTAATTTTTATTTGTTGATGATTTATTTTATTTTTTTTTTTTTTTTTTTTGTAATGAGATTTGTTGAATTTTTTCATGAAATATTCACATGAATCCATGTCGATAAAGTCTTTTTGTACAAGTTCAATTTCGTGAAATTATCGAAAAGAAAGAAAGAAATAAACTTGATTCGACAATAAAATTTAGTCGAATTTTTTTTTTCCAAAATTAAACGTGAAATTAAATTGTGTTATTTATGATTTATAATCAATTAAGTGAGTATTTGTTGAAGCATTTGGCTCAAGTGCAAACATTGATGATGATGTCCGCAAGTAGTGAAGATGCTGGATTTCGTTCAATAACGCGTAAGTTTCGAATTTATTTCTCTCTCCTTGGAAATTGATCCCAAGCGGTTTTTCAAAAAAAAAAAAAAAAAAAAAAAACGTCGATCGATGGTGTCGATGTTATTATCGATTGAGCTTTTTTTCTTTCGAGTCAAATGTTGGCCAGCGTGATTGTGTTCAAAGTGTTTTGTGGAGAATTTGATCTGTGAAATTTAAACTGAAAAACGTGGAATATACATTGAGCAATCGGAATAGTCTCGCCACCGCAAAACGACATCACAATCGAATAGAACTTCGATGGCCTCGGATTTTGCGGTTTTCGTTTCGAATATCTAATGAAAATTTTCATCATTATTGCAGATTTGTTAGACAGCAAATTGCAACATCTCATTCTCCCGTTGATATAAATTACATTCGATCGATTGGCGTTAAATAGTGGCACAAACGTATTAAATATTACAAAAAGAGAAAAAAAAAAAAATACATAATGAAATGAAAACAAAACGACCAAGTGAAAAAAGTGGAGAAAAATAAGAAAAAAAAAAATAATAATAATAATATGGAAAGATAAAGTCCATCACCTCGCTCCATTTTCAGTATAATAATTCGGTCTTATTTGTTTTGTTGTCTTGTATGTGATAAACGCGAAATTTATGTGGTGAATAATATTGTGTAAAATGACACGTACACTCAAAATTATAGGGACAAACGCAAACCAAATATATATCTTAATTGTATCATAAAATCACATACAAATAGCAAAGAAAAAAAAAACAATCATTTGCCCAATACGTGCGTTTTGATTTGTAACTCTCAGTTTGTGTCGTTTTTTACTCTCATTCACTCTATATCTTCCATAAAATAGATAACTGAATCACATCGACCACCAAAACATATACAATTTAGTCGATAAAAACAATCTATATGATTTTATGACCACAAAAAATGAAGAAAAAAAAAAACAGTAAAACTGTTAGTTTTCATCTGTGCCGTGTACATAGTCACCGTCCAGATTTTGGTCTGTGTCTCTCTGGTTGTGTGTGTCTCTGGTTATTTTTCCACAATAACTATTTCTCCATTTTCAACCCCGTATCTTATTGGTTTGCGTTTTATTTGATTTTGGCTTTTAGTTTGATCGTGTCGTCATTTGTTTGGCGATATCCAAAAAATAAAAACCAACAAAATTGGAGAAGACGAAAAAAATGTGAAGAGAATATCAGGAAAAAACAACAACATAGAGATATAGATGAAATATGAAAATATGAATCCCGAACCGCAACACAAACGACAAATGATGATAGCCAACAACTGATAAAGTTTGATAAGTTAGACAAAAACCAAACAAAATATAAACCTTATTATTCGAATGAATATCGTTCCATATTTACGAAAATACAAAAAACAAAAAAACAAAAAGTCAAACAAGACCGTTGTTTTTAACATTTCTATTATACACTTTTTATCGGATATTAAATATTCGATATGATAAGAATAAAGATAAAGAATCAGAGCCTTTGCTCGCTTGTTCGCATAATTTCTCTTTTTTTTCTTTTTTAATTCATATGACCGTTGTGGTTACTCTGGTCTTTTGGTGCCGCCACGTGAATGCCATATAGAAACACAACTGTGATATTTACGATGGGCAATTCAAATGATTGTTCTTTTTGTGTTTGCGTTTGCGGTTGAAATTTCTTTTTACGAACAACAAATAGCGACGTCTTGATTCTAGTGCTTTTTATTTGGTGATAAAGAATAATCATAAAATTTAATGCCCCAAACTCAACGAAAATGAATCAAAAATTTATTTTTCGATATGAGTTTTGCAATGTTCCATTTTGCCTTTGACGAATGATCATTTACGTAATTCAAAATGAAATTAGATGATGTTGAAACAAGAGCAAATTGTTAAGAATCCGTTAGAATTTCTAACGGATAATGAAATAAATACATTTTTTTTTCTCTCAAATAGATCGTGTGTGAGCGAGTGTGGGAATTAATTTGAACAAAAATAAATTAATTTGATTGCATCTGCTGGTTGAAAGATCTCAAACCTTTCATTCTTTTGATCATTTTGAAAACAATTCTATTTCAAATGCAACAAATAATTAAATTGCATTCCATGCAGTCAGCAAATAAAAAAAAATTGTAGAAAGAAGAAGAACGGTTATTTTTCACGCGGCACAAAGAGGTGATCCGCACACTTTGCAAAATTACCCACATAAATTTTCAACTACAATAAAATATATCATAAGACTGTCTTATTAGTTGAGTTACGAGCATTGTGCGTGCATCATGTATTACAGACAATGTAGGCCGCCAGTGCAACGACTGAAGAAAAAACATCCTGGCTTGGCAAACATCAGACCCAAATGCGTCTCGCTCTCTTTCTCTCATTGCAATGACATGAATTATCATATTCATAAAATGACAACGGGCTCTATTTCGTTGATTTCAATATTTGTTCCTGTTACGTTTATTTCACTTTTGCCGCTGGTTTGTGTCACACTTCACAGGGCCTCGCACATTCAATTATTAATTCATTCCAGTCGCCATAAAGACGGTACAACAATTCATCACCACTTTTTTTTATGATTCATATTAATCTTCTTCTATCTGTTTTTCGTTTTTTTTTTTCTTGTCTCTCCTTTCGTTCGTTCGTTCGCTTTCTTTGTTTGTCCATTTACAATTCGTGTTCCCAAAAAAAAAATAGAGGTGGAAAAAGAAGGTTGTTTATTCTTTGATTTCTGTCCCGCAATGCGGTGATTTGAATTTAATTGTATCGTACAAAATAGACAATAAACATTAATTTTCAAGTAATATCTTTGTTTGTTCTTTTTTATTCTGTCATGTTTCAATATTCAGCGTGCATTCTCATGGTCACAATTTTACGGAAGAAAAATTCCAGCGTTTTTATTAAAACACAAATGTTGTCAATTGAAATATTGTCAAGTATAATTTTTGGCATATTCCCAAACATCAAGATGCCTAATTGGTGACCGACACAATGTACAATGTCGAATTGACATTATGTCGCATGTGCCTTTTTATTCAAATGTGATAAGCAAAAAATTAAATTGGATGTCACGTTTTATGTCAGCCCTTTCGTGATAATTCACAATGGCATTAAAGACCAGAAAAAATAACAACAAACATTTATAAATATTGTGTTTGTGTGTGGCTTGAAATCAGTTTCATTGATTTATTGCTCGTTGTTTGTTCCAATTCAATGGTGGTGTGACCTTTGATGCAACAAAAACACATACGACTGAAAAAAACAAAAAACAAAATTGATTTTGAATAACAAAAACATCAAATCCAAAAACACCTTTTCATTTGATATTCAATGTTCAATGTTCAATGCTTGACGAAAAATAAACCCTTCAACGCATTGAAGATTGCACACGATGGAAATAAAATGAATTCACATAAAATAGAATGAAAGCGAGCACCTTGAACTACATTTTATTCAGCTTATTTTGATACATGTGTTTATTTTCTATTGATTACGCCTTCAACATTTCATATGCACTGAGTTACGAGTATGCATTTCATTGACGCTGATATCTTATTGCAATGGGTAAAACCGAAACATTTCCAACAGAGAGACAAAAAAAAAGAGGACAATGACGAAAAATTGTACGTGCTCGAATACGAAATGCATTCGAGATGCAGGCACCACACTTTTCATTCAAATGTACCTTTCGATTATTACCAACTGAAATGAAATGCAATTGAAAATAGAAAATAAAAGAAGAATAAGAAAAAGAAATAAATCGAAAGAAAAACCTGATCATAATTTTCCTTTTACACAGAAAGTCCAAATTGAGTTTTATGAGAAAAATTCCCGTTATGGTGAAATCCATTTGATTTAAGTAAATGTTGATTGTTAGTTGAAGAGACGTAAATTGCAACTAATTTACAAGTAAATGGCAATTTTACCATCAATAACATGGAATTTTGCTAGAGTAATATCGATATAATCAATTGTCAATCGATGCAATTGCTTCCAATTTGTTATTGTTTGTCAATTATTCGCATCATTCGTGTGCAACTTGGAAGCGAATTGGCGAATAAAAATGAAAAAAAAAAAAATATCATCAATTCTTTGATTTAATATTCAGTTTGCGGTTAAAGTAAGAGACATTCGATTGGCGCATCGAAAATAATTAAGCGCTATTCTTCGTCTTATTAGCCATCGAATTGCATTTTATCGGGAAAATGCCACTCATCACGTTATCATAAAAGTGAAACGTCAAAGTAACAAATTGCTCGCTTTCTCTTTTCCACTCATTGTTTACATCCACACAGGCTGTTGTCTTGTTTTATTTTGATGTGCATTAATTTTTCTTCTGCAAATTATTGCGATCCAATTCGAGGCATGTATTTGTGTGGAAAGCAGTAAATATGAGCCAAACCAAAGTTAATATTATGCTAAGAGCAAATCAAACAGCATCTTTGTTGTGGTGAACTCTTGAATCGGGAAATTGATGAACATTTCGATCGATAGAAATCTCGAAACGAAATAAAATACAAATTATTTTGTGAATTTTCATTAGCATAAAATTGAAATTGATGGAAGGCGCGTGAACGAAAGAGGCGCACAACAAAACAAAAGCAGAGAGCAACAAAACCAATTTGCTCGATGCCATTTGCGGATGTAAGCGCATTGACTGTATTTGCGTATATTTATTGACAAATATTTCAGTATTTTGTGATGTATTGGTTATGGAAAATGCGAATGCGATCGAATCGCTATGAATTTTTATTGTTGTCCTCGGAAACGGTTCTTTCATTACTGACACAAATGATGTTATATGCTTGTTTTCGTCTGATAGTATCGAAAGCAGAGGTCGGCAATATTTATATCGCATTTCTTTTCCCTTCTGTTTCACAAAATTTCACAATGGTAACAAGTAACAAAACCAATTCAAACCGTGCCGATTTATTTTCTCGATGTTCTTCCACTGTGAGTGAGAAAAATGAAATAAAACCGAAAAAAAAAAATTGTTCTGAAATTGATGCCATTACTGTGTACAGTTAAAATGTGTACTATCAAATGAAAATCCATTTCAAAAGTATCCATATTGATTCCAAAACATTTTGCTGTATGGAGCACTTCTTTCTATTATGAAAGCACATAAGATATCCGGAAAATATGGTCGCAATTGAAAAACGATCAATCTGACACGACGATATGATGCGATGCTGCAAGAACAAGACATCGTAAAAGTAAAAACGAAAAGAGAGTCATTAGCCGTTTGCCGAAAAAGGAAGGCAAGTCCATTACATTATGTAATATTAACTACTTCCTAAATCTATTGCGATGGCAATGGCGATTGATATATACGTTTCGTTGTATGTGATCCGAATGAGACACTACATCAAACACTCAAACACATACGGAATTTAATTTTATGGCCGAAATTGTTTCTGATTCAACATTTACCAAAGTACATGCATGTGTGAGAGTTATCTCACAGTCAAGCGGATATTAGAATAGGATGCGCGTTCTTCGTAAACGAGATGAGTGAAAACGAAATGAAAAATAAAATGAAAAAAGAAAAAAGAAATATATATAGTATCAATATATCGTCCATGGTTAATAGTACAGCAGCAAACATTTGAGATACCAAGATGCTATACTTTGATATTGCATGGGAGAACGGATTCGATGTCAATACGATGTCTTTTTCTTCACATTTTCTTTTTTATTTTCCACGTTGCCAAAGGAAATGTATGCGACACATATTGAAATCAGAACGCCGTTGATGCTCGGACGCTCTTGTCTTTAGCTCCATTCTCATCTGATTTGGTTGTCATATTTTGTGATATATAACTTCCGTTTTGCTCTAACATTGAAACATAGAAATAACCATGGAAATCGACGAACAAAAAAAAAATCAAGTCAATTTTTTGGCACGTCGAAACCTTAATCAAATCTATCGGACTGTTTGCTAATTTTATTAGAGCCAAAGCAAAAGTGGCCAAATTAGCAACACACTTTCAATGAAGCAAACGATAAAATACAAGAAATGAAGAAATATTAAGGGTGAATTGTGTTCTATCATTTTGGTTTTTGGCACAAAAACCACGAAAAAGCGGTCTCACACTCAAATGGCTTTCACAGGCCAATTGTCGATTTCACATAATTCAACAAAATGTTATGCTCTCGCACATATATACTACATCTTATATACAAACACAGACACATTCACACATTTCCATTTAGAACAACTAGCAATCGTGGCTACAATTACGAAAATGCTATCGAGCCAACTGGAGGGAAATCATTTGAAAAAATTTATTATTATCAAACACATAATTTTATTGGGTTCAAATCGAAAACTTATACTTAGCCCGTGCACTGAGCACATTTATTTGGTGGTTTCATCATAAATTGCTGGATAATATTAGCGTGTACATGCGATAATACTAGAGTTGGATAAATTGAACCATACATTTCTGAATTTATCGACTCGATATACTGAGCTGTGTATTAATTCGAGAATCTGATTTCAACCACAGTACAAAATAACGAAGCGCAAAAATGTGGTCCATTTTTAGTAGTGGCAAATGCGAACCAATATCATATTTCTTCGGTTCTATTCGGAAGCAACATCAACTGCATCATTTCCACATGCATTTGCTAATTTTTATGGTTTATTTTCTCTTATTTTTTTTTTTTTTTTTTTTTTTTTGTATGGTGCTTGATTCAGCCCCTATTTATATACGGGCGTCTGCTTTATTAAATTTGGTTTGGTGGTCAAACTTGCCTTGTACTACTACACAAACTTGCCATTAATTTGATTAGACTGGATTTGATTTAATTGCGTATGGCCTGTGATGCTGCAATATTGTGTGTCTACGTTTTTATGTTATTCGTTATTGACATTTGGCCGCTTTGAGTATTTAGATATAATAGAGAATAACGGTCGGACTTGCAATGCAAATTTACTACACTTGTTTATTACATACTCGATATATGCTGTCGAGATAAACAAATCAACAGCACCCCTCCGCTTATGATTGGCGTGATGGTTTGCTTTGTATTAAAAATGATTTTCATTTAAGGTCGACATTTGATGGAATATTTCTCATTTATGGATTTGTTCAGCTTAGTCAAAATTGCTACCGACCGTACAATTCGTTTCTTTTACTATTTTTGTGTATATAACTTTTTCAAAGAAAAAAGTTTTCGAAAAGAGCGCAAAAAAAAATTGGAAAAAAAATCAAACGACAAGTTAACGACTTTAGCTATATCAGATGAGTTAACGCTGGAAGAAAAAATCCGTGCAAAGTAATAATAATCCTTTTGTCGTGCAAATGAATGTGGCAATGAAGAGGATCACGCGAAAAGAAAGAGTTAAGCTGCTTCATGCACCTTTGGGATTTTCATTTCAATTATAAGTTTTCATTGACGACATTACATGAAGAAAACAAGAAAACAAGAAAAAAAAAAAGAAATTACGCGTGCAAATCCATTCCGCATTAAAGCCATAAACCATTTTGTGATCGCAAACGAGAAGAAAAAAGAACAGTTTTCAATCGTTTTTCGATAACATATTGATTTTTTTATGAAATTGTAGGGCGTTACCAACCCCTTATACATGCGCATTCATTTGACCAATGGTCAATGAACGAACTACATGCATACGAGCACCGACTAACGTTGTTGCCGTTTTCACTTGTTTTCTGCTTTGACCGTTCATATATTCATGTAAACATTCAGCATACTGGAGAGACACACATATGACCGACGCATACACACACACACACACTCACTCTTTGAGTGACTCACAGACTCAAACACATACCACCACATGGACAATTCGTGGCTTCGATTTTGTCTATTCTCTCGTTGCTACATTATCCGTTCCGCTCACCACACCTCTAACGCTGCTGTTACTGTGTGGCAACTTTCAAACAAGGCATTAAAAGCCTTGAAAAACTACTGGAAAAAAAAACCATACGGATTAATGTATTGGTGTTGTTGTTCATGTGCTGACCAATGCGTATAGCCGCTATAAAATGTACCATAGTATAGTAAATGGGATTGGATACGTATATGAACGGTTGCTAGTTTCTTGAGTATTGGAATTGGTGTCGGTGGCATTGCTTGGTATTGTGAATGTCCTTTGGATATTCGGTTTCATTGTATGTGAATGCGAAAGTATCTTCTCTTTTTTACTTCTCGTCGACGAAACGTTTTTTTTTTTTTCTCTTTGTACCGACCCTCTTGCCTTTCGCATCGCTTGTCCACACGTTTGCGAAAGACGAAAGAAATCAATAATATAGAAAAACTTTAAGTGCAGATACACACGTGTGAGTTGAATATACGAAGGGAAAAATTCCGCCATAAAAAAGAATGAGACGGTGAAAAAAAACGCTGAGGTATAGCGAATGACGAAACTTTTTTTTTTCTGTCTCTCGCTGCAAAGTTTAAATTGACAGAGAGTAACTAAATGTTTGTATATTCACGCCTCGTCTCATTCAAATCAATAAAAAATGCAAACGATAGACTCTATTTCTGTTAATTTTTGAAATAAAATTCGATATATATTCGCATTCAAACTCAAACATTATATCAACGAAATGGCAAATTTGTGTTTATTTTTCAAATACAAAATGCATTTTACATGGAAAATATAGAAAAACCACTAAAATGAAATTTAGATTTTAATTGTAAATGGACAAATATTTTCGGTTATTGCAAACACGAAATTTCCATTTGCATGTTAGTTGTTTTGGAAATATTTTGCAATAAATGAAATCAAATGAAAATCCAAAAATCGAATGCATTATTTTTGTCAGAAAAATTGTATGAAATATGTAACCAGTAGGAATACCTCTGATGAACGAAACATTCATCATTGATGATATCATATACAAGTATGTTGCATACATATTTTCGACTGGAATTCATATAGGCATTTTTGCAAAATAGCTCTTTATTAGCGCTCAACAACATTTATTTGATCGCAGATGTTTTTCAATGAACGAACCAACAATTTATCTCAAAAATTTGATGGAATTTATATCGCAACTTCAATAAACACAAAATCGAATGACGCATCGAACCTATTTCATTCTATTCGAATGGATTCATTTAACGTGACGAATGGCCAGACATTTCCTCTCTCACAAATTTTTCACTGCTGTACCATCGCAGATGTACAACCTTTTACCGTATGTGATACAATTGTGGGATGTTCAGCACAATCACACTAAACAAAATATGGAATTTTTCATTTTTCTGTTTGTATTTGAAAATGAGGGTGGGTCATTTTCTGATCACACATGTTACACTGTTGTGTGGCTTTCGATAATGAATTGTGGGACTTGAAAAAAAAAAAAAAAAATTTCAAATATTGAACTTCCAAACAAAAACAGAAAAAGTAAACAATTTACAAAATAACACTGCTAACGAACGGCTATAAGTTTTGCCCTTATTAATTTGTATATTACAATGAACAACAAAAGAACTTGTTATTGTTTCTTTTCAAATTATTATTTACTAATTGTTTGAAAAACGTCGGTCTACATCAAAAACGAATGAACTGTTGAGTATATGTTTTTCTCCTTCTCCTTCTTCTTCTTCTTCTTCTTCTTCTTCATCATCATTTTTATTCGAATCTTTTTTAAACGAACATAAAATCAAAGTCAACAACACAATGTAATAACTTTTATTTCCATCGTAATGAAAAATATAACATTTTTCCATTGGGCATGCACAACACACTCACGAAAGAAAAAACCCTGATTCAAAATGATTCCAATTACAACAGCAAATAATTTCTCTGTTAAATAAAATTGCACCTTTTAGTATGTCAATCGGGATTTCAGTGTATGTAGTGCACGCATTCATTCCGATTCATAATTATCGCTTCGATTGTAGCGTTATGCAATTTTCTATGCCGCATTTTTCTCTTTTTTTTTTTGTGTCAAAGCTTACGCATTGAACAAGCGACAAAAATGCTTACACATTCTAAAATGTGTGAAAAAAAAAATCATTGAATTTGGTTCACCTTCAATTACAAAAGCGTCATTACTCACCAAGATCTGAGATTTGCCTTTGCTGAATGCAATTAGGGTTGCGAAAGTACCTTTTAAACGATTTACAACGAATAAAATACGCACATGAACACACACACACACATACACACAGTGTTTCAACCGTTTTCAAGTAATCACATCGTAAACGAGGCGAAATAATAAAACTGAAGTTCATAAAAATTAACGAAAAAAAAAAAAATCAGAAATAGAAGAAAGAAATTACTGTGCACGACACACTCTCTGCTCAACGCAATGCGAATTTGGGTTATGTTTACCGTTTTAATGGAGCGGTTTATCTTTGATCCAGTTATATCGGCTCTGTATGTTGGTTTTGTGCGTCATTTTTTTCCCTTGTTTTCATATGTCGATTTAATGGCTCACATTGAGTACTTGAATGTTTATTTTAGTTTTTCCGGTGCAATGGCTTACGAACTATTTTTCAACGCACAATTTTTCCTTGCCATCTCTCTTTATTCCATTCACTCTCTCAGATGAGTATTTGAATTTCAACGTAAATAATTTTCCACAAAATTGTTAATGTTTGATCCATGTCTCTACCCGAAATAATCAGTCATGAATGTTTCGGGTCAGTTGTTTTAGTGCATTTTTTTTTCCACCACAAACGAATGTATATTATATGGTTCGTTAGCCAAAGTTGAGAGCAAATCTAAGCGGTATAAATGAAAAATGCTGTTTTTTGTAGGACAAAAAATGTGTTTTTCGATTGAAAAAATTCTACAATGGCAAAGAGTTATTGAATTGGTTTGTTAGTCAAGCAAAGGTCAGATATTGAGCAATCAATTAATGGAAATGTACACAATTGAATCGAATTGATGGGGTGCAAAACCAAATGTAGTTGAATGTGCGTGTAAAACACACAATAGAATTTCAAATATAACAATTGATTTGGATTTTTTTTCCAGTTGTCTAACTGCGAAATTTTCGTACGAAACCCTTTTTAATGATTGAAATTGACTGTTCTCATGATTTACTGTTTATTAGTTTTTATGCAATCAAATAAAATTACATTTTGTAGCTCAAACTAATACAGATATTGCGATTGGAATCGAACATTTCAATAACAATGGAATTAAGCAAAAAAAATGATCATAAAATCAAATTTTATCGTATCGATGACTTTGATTATGGTTTTTCTTTTGACAAGAAAAAAGTTATAAATAGTCTGAATCACCAAGAAATTGCTATCAACACTCAAAAACAACCACAAAATCAGTGTTTTTTTTTTTGCTTTCAGTCGCGTCAGTTCCATAAATTGATGATTTCGTCTTGAGAGAGAGAGAATTCAGAGCAATTAATATCCAAAATTAAAATTAGTTTGCCATTGATATTCATTGGCGAATGCATTCGAATTTAATATGCGTATCGAATCGTAATGTGACGTAAACAGCTTGCAATCAATTCGATTTTGAATTGATTCGCTTCGAAACCATCATAATGTGGTTGATGATATGAGAGAATTTGAAACAATATTCGAATAACCAAAAAAAGAAAACGGCTAATCCCTTTACGAAGAAAGGGTAAACAAAAAGTCTAAAAATAAATGTTGGAAAATATTTGAGATCAGCGAGACGACTCAATTTAATTTTTGGATTTTTTCTCTCTCTCTCTCTCTCTCGCGCTCTCTCTCTCTCTCTCTCGCTCTCTCTCTCTCTCTCTCTCCCTCTCTCTGTTTATATCACACAGATTTTCAATTGATTTTGACAGTTTTACCCAAAACGCAAGAGCGAAATGTGTCAATTGCATTAGTGCATCGATTTGATGTAATGCTGTCAATATCCATTTCATTTCATTTCATTTCTTTTCATATATTCAATAAATACGAAATGCTTTTGAAAAAGGGGTAAACATCGACAGGCAGGCAGACCGAATGAAATTGTTATGCAGGCACCCGAACAAATATGGCCAAATATGAAATAATATTATCCAACATTTGGGATGTGCAATGTGTGTACCAGTCGTCAATATGTTTGATATATGAAAGGCGACCAATGAAAAAAAAAAATCATTCATTCTTTTGATGTTGAAGTGTGTCATTTGTCAAGGTGTTCATTTGCAGATCAAGGACCAGCTTTGTTTTGCGCAGCAAATCAATTCGATAAAATATATGTAGCATATCGACGTTGAAATGCCAATGCTCAATCTCTCACACTCTCCGACGTTGTCGATATTTTTTTTTTTTCTCTCCAATTCTTATTGAATTATAAGTTCGGTGTCCGTACACAGTCTTCCAAATGAAGTAAAACAAATCCCTCAATGTCATATATTATCGACGAAAAGTTTTTCTTTTACCTCACAACTCAGTGGCCAATCCAATATAAATGTGCTTTTTTTCTCGTTCACTTCTTTTCAGTCTGTTTGCTTACGCAAATATATATATTTATCGGGAGATTTGTTGTTGGCTCACAGACTGGGGCCGACAATATAATTTGATAAGTATTCGACGTCAGGGATTTATTAATATTGTTAGCAAAGTGCAGAACAGTATTCAGTTTCTTCAAATGCCAATCCATTTCATTGGCATTCAAACATATGATACTGTTCACAGTGCGACCAGCACACATAATCAAATTACATAATGTCGTCCGTCGATCTCATCGATAATAAACAGAAATCCGTTCATAATTTATTCAACACAGTTTATGTTAGAATATTTTTTGTTTCTTTTGGTTTTTATTACGAATCAAAATAAATGCAGAAGCGCCAGCCAATAGTTTTCAATTAAACCGAAAACTCTGCAAATAATTCACTACAAATTGTTAGCACTCAGCTCCCCCTTCCCCCCCAAAAAAAAAGAAATGAATCACTTAAGACACACTTGAAGTGATTTTTCGTCGCTTGTGCGCAAATAAAAACCATCGAAATGCTTCTAATGAATTGCACCATTAGTTTCTTCATTCACTGATTATTACCATTGTAATGAAATGAATGGCGATACAGTCAATGCGTGTTACGAAATACCAAAAATCCTTATTTCGGAGCCCAAATAATTATAATCTGGCAGTGTATTTGTGCCAAAGTAGCACTTAGCAAAAAGGACTTTTATTAGGAATATCGCTTTCGAACGACGACGACGACGACGAGCACAAAGCAAAACTACTATAATTTCGAAGGTGGTAGTGGCAATGGCAGAGGTGGTGATGTTGATGATTTCTTCAATTGTACCAGTTGCGAAGTGTTCAAATTCACTCATACGATACATTATTGAGCCTCAAGCTAAATAATCGTTGAATGTGTGAAAATGAACATAAATGGTTCACTATCATTGCTCAGTGTTTTTCATTCTCTCTCTATTTCTCATTGCATGTGCGCCCGTATATATTTTGACAGACGGTTTCTGACACTAACGGCCAAAGGGTAATACTTAAAGAGATTATATGCTGCGCTACATATAGTTCGGTGCCATGCATTGTCGGCAAAATTCCATAAATGTTACATTTAGACATATGGACCAAGTGTCTGTATTTTATTGGATATGTATTTATATATTTTATTAAAATCCGCGAGGTTATCCACATTTGCACATTTGGCGAATAGTTTTTATTTATTTGTGCAATTGGTCGCAACACTGAACTTCAGGAGACCCTTTTGAATAAAACCATGTGACACTAGCCGTCCTCCTTCCATCGTCCCCCCACAAAAAATTTCCTCACACATTGAATAAATATTTGATTGGCTTATTCTCGTTTGTATATAGCAAACGCATTCGCCTATGTGTAGCTATTCAATCGATTTTTCAAGCAAAATAAACATCCAACACACATATACAAATACAATCTAACATCCGTTTTCATTTTTCTTTTCTTTCTCATTTTGCAGCAGAATCTGAATCAACAGCAGAACCTGGAGCTATACAGGATATACTAACATGTGGCTCGTGTCAAAAAACATTTGCACTCGGCGACATCGTTAAATTCATACAGCACAAAGTTTTGCAATGCAACAAAGAAAATTATGGCCAGTGTTTTCCACAAGGTAAGTATATTCATTTGTAGTCCATCATTTTCTTTTTTATAAATTTCAAGACATTTTATAACACTTGTGAATAAATCAATGAATGACAGATGATGTGTTAGTTCCAAACTGATTTCAATAAATTTTATTTTGTAATTTCTTTTTTTTTTTTTTTTTTTTTTGCAAAGGTGGTACAACCGGCGACAGAGATTCAGAAGATGGCAGACCGTTGAGTCTTGTAAATCGACGGCCGTCCATTTCGGCGCCAATTTCCACAAGAAAACCATCCAGTTCATCGTCATCACGTATACACACACCACCTCTAGCTAGTCCTGGTTTTTTGAGTGGTGATGGTACATCAAGCACACCAAAAAGACTCACACCTGATGGTAAGCATCAATTTCATTTCAACTGTCACATTTAACATTAAATTATTATGCCCATGTGGATATCGAAGATGGCACAGTTATTCCTTATATATGACCTTCTTTGTTTTTTTTCTTCTTTTTGCTCTTGTTTCATTCATAATCTCTGAAAAGATGAAAACGAAAACGACAATGAAAATTCCGAATCAAAACAATCGGAACTGAATTCATTGGAAAATAACAGCAATTCAGACGATGAACAAAAGCGTGGAAATAGCGCAGACAGCAGTAACAGTTTAGAAATTAAACGTGAACGAAACGAAAACAGCAGCAACACAAAAATCGATGGTCATGACGGTGAAACCAACACAGTAAACAATGGTAAGTTGTAAACATTGATGCTTTTTTATGTTACGTTAAAAATAGGAAAAAAAAAACACGAAAAGTAATGTCACAACAACAAGTTTATTTTTTCTTTGATTCTGTGTCTAACAAGCCTGTAAATATTTAATAAAAAGGAATTGACCGGAGCAAAAGAGTGACCACTTTTGTTTGGTGTTTGAGAAAAATAAATCATTCCGTTTGATCTTTCTTTTCCCCTTTTGCGCACACACACACACACACACACACACACAAGAGAATCTATGGCAAATACTTCCTGTAGACGTGCGACAATGTTTTGAGTACAAAGTTTCTTTTGAAGATTTTCACCAGACAGTTTAACACAAAGTGAAAGACAACATTCCAGTGTGTGTTTTCTTTTGAAAACGAATAAAAAAAACTGGTCATTTGTGACGTAAACCCTTTAATATTACCGTTTCAAAATGCGCGTCTACTTGGCTCGTGGCAATTCACACAAAGATACACAAAAAAAGCACTGTTCTCTCTGACGCTCTGATATGTGTCGAAATGCAAAAAGGGGTTTCACAAAGTAGCCTTTGTCCATTTGCTGACTTTGCATGGCAGCGCGCGCGACCAATTACACCGAATTAAATATTCACAAAGGTGCTGAAAAGATGTAAATCGCTCACAGTGTCATTGTTAGCAGGTCATTGATGCATTCATGATATTCTCTTTGTGGTGGAAAAAAAAATGAATCATTTCAGTGACCATAAGCCGACTTGGGTATTTCAACCAAATTCACTTTTTTTCACTCTTCATCTCTCATTCGATATGATACGTTGAGCCTAATTATTTGAAACGATTTTTTTTTTTCGCATTCAACATATGACAGCATTTTTTTTATGTTTTGATTGAATTTAAATGAAAAATAAAACCGACAATTTTCAATGTTGTGGTTACGGCGTATTTAAAAAAAAAACGGAAATATATGTCATTAGTATCGCCGCACATCTGCTACTGTTGAAGTAATCATCATATATTTTTTTTCTTCTCACAAAAAAAACCAAATGCTTCGCAAGAAAGTGAAATGAAAAAAAAAAATCTAAGAACTTCTTATGCATACCATTATTTCAAAGAAGAAAAACAAAATGAAATTATTCTTATTTTTTTCGATTTCTTGGAACATTAAAACTCGAGGGAAATACATGCACATAAAAAAACTGCTTCAATGTTTTTTTTTTTTTTGTTTTTCTTTTCAAACCTCCCGAATGTGTCATTAGAATGCAGTGCGTTATGCGCATTGTTTCTGTGTAGGAGAAAATCCATTTATTGCCTTCGAATTTATCAATTTTTAAGATAAAATCCAAGACGGATGTGTTGAGAAGATTTTAACAGTGCCAGACAAATAATTTTCCATCAAAATAACAAATTAAGTTGGAATAAATGATAAAATCGCTGTGTTAATCCGTGATTTTATGCTCGACCACCTTTTTCTCAACAAACATTCTAAACGATACAGCACATATAAACATATAATCAATTCAAATGGCGAACGCAATGAAAGTTACAAACACACACGCAGAACAAGAGCGAGAGAAAGAATTATGTAGACAGAGACAAAATTACACATTTTATCATTTAATATCCATTCGTTGCGTTCGTAATTCGCACACCTTGGAATCAATTTTCCCAATTGTCTCGGTTAAAATTGTATTTCTCTTTCAACCAATAATTAAAGTCGATGTGCGGCTATATTCAAAAAAAAAACCCACTCAATATTCACGGCTATTTGATTGCGTTTCGTGGTGCATACGCAGCAAACATTTTATTTTCTCTCTCGACTGGTCTTGTCGATCCATGCATATGAAATCCTATTGTAGTTAATATACATATAACTCATAAACACTACGTTTCAAAACATTAAATGTAATGACTCAATCTAAATCATGTAAAATTATACAGGCAACCAAACAGTCGGCATCGAACATCGCCCGCCGAACATCCACTCACACATCAAATAGATGTGAAATCTAAAGAGAGCAAGTGAGAATGAGAAGAGTAGGAAAAAAAATTATCCCAAACGACGCAAAATATTAATAATTCAACAGAATTTATCCAATGATTTTTTTTTTCTTCTCTTCTGTCTCTGTCTCTCCATGTCTCTGTTATACCTGGCCGTTTGCTATTGTTGTTATTGTTGTGGTATTTGCCCAGAGACTGGAGATAAATATATTTTTAGTCATTCGCATGGGCAACATGCGCGCACATTGCAATTTCTTCATCTCGATTGCAGGCAATGCTGCTCTTGATTGTAAAAGATGTGACGAGGTGTGTGCTAGTGTAAATACAGACATTTACAATAGCACAATTGAATTCATTATTTGGTTCATTTATGCGGCAAAGGAGTTCAAATCAAGATTACATTATTGTCTTCTCTGTTTTGACCGATCTGGTGTCATTTTGGTTATTTCTCACTCTCTTCATCTTGAGCAGCATTAAATTACATTAAATCTTTGTGTATTTCATTCACTCCGCCTGCACAATATGCGATTCAATTTTACATGTTTCACAGTTATAAATACAGGCTATTTGTATAATATATCGATAAATGATAAATTCGTTGGAAATTATTTCATGTCTGTCGTTTTTTTGCGGTCGAAATGTTGTTGTTGTTAATTTTTTTTTCGTCGCTTATTGTTTGCATTGCGACCGTTTGGTTTTATTTTTAAGATGAATTTTAAATAAACGATTTTGTGAAGTGTTTTGCATCGAATCGTCATTACCGACCACGTTCACTTTGCATATCGAAAATGTCTCATTCAGTCGTTTTACAAACAATATATGTATTTTGACCAAAAAAAGCGATCGATTCTAGTGACGGAACTTCATTCAATTCTCGTGCAGCTTCAATCATTTTCTACGATTTGTTTAATGTCAGTGCAACGAGATGAAGCATTTGAACGGAAAAAAAAAATAAATCGAAAAGAAATTGCATGCAAGTCAAACAACACTTACCACAGTTACGTTATTAATCGCGCGATTCGGTGAATGGCAACGGCCAAACTTAATAGTTCAAAGCAAATTTTTCTTATTCGGCGTGTCTAAATATGTAAATCAAATGGCAAAAACGAAATAAAAGTTGAAACGGTACAGCATTGAGAAATCAAAATACACACTACAACTAAAACACAATATGAACGTAAAACGTGTTGATAGAAGTCATTTTGCTTTCTTTTCGGCTACGGAGAATGTATCCTCAGTCACTAGTCATCGACCAAGTGTTTTGTTGATTGTTTTTGGTGTTTACGAGATATTATTCAATCGAAAATAAGGAAAACGAGAGCATCTAGCTCTAGTAACTTATCCCAATGGCGACGTACAATTGCTCGCCCAAATACAATAGAGAGAGATAGAGCCTAATTCAAATTTACACGAAAATTTATGATCGCTTTGTATGTTAATTCGAATTAAATGGAAAAATACGATGATGATGTCAACGCTCACATTGCCCGTAAAATTTATCGTTTGTATGGCGGAGAATGGATAAATCGATGATCATCTCGTTGGTCTTAAGCAATGAGAGAGCGCTCACACAAATTGTGTAGAGTAAATAAAGTGCTCAAAATCAAGTACATAAAAATGAGTATGAAATAAAAAAATTGTACTGCATCTTTATGCAGTGCTAGAGAGCAATCCGAAGCACTTGCAATTTACATATTTCTCTTCGACGGTTGCCGCGATGATCGCTTAAATCTTCTTCATGCATTGCAGCCGACACACACACACACATACATGAACAATCAATGCACTACATAATATATCGCCTTTGAATGACATGCGGTTCTTCTTAAGCAATAATCAAATAAAGAAAAAAAAGAAAAGAGAAATAAGCGACGAGCATCGCCGAATGTGTGTATCGATGCTGAAATTATGGTTATTGCCGAATGGTGAAGAGTGATTACTGGTGATCGGTGCTTAGAATGTGTCGCGTACACGAATTTTCTACGACTAAACCAACACAGACAAACATATAAATATAACATTTAAATGATTTTGTGTGCTCTTGTGACTTATATAAGTCATTTGCATGCATTGAATTCGCGTACAAAGCGTGAAAATTTATTCAAATTCCGTGTATGTTTCTTTTTTATTTGCGCTTGCCGAGAAAATGGAAAGAATAAAAAATTGATATTGTCGAAGCAAAAGCGATTTATTGAAATATGTAATACCAAGTCAATTTGATGTTTGTTGAGCGCTGGTCATAAGACAATATGCGGCTGATGAATGTGTGTGATTTCATTATTATTATTTATGCCTTGTCGTGCATTACAAAGGAAAAGTGATTTTGAACAACTTGTAAATGATTAACACTTACATCATTGAGGCGTTGTTTACAGTCACTTTAATTGCTGTCATTTGCTCATTTGTCAATCGCTTATAAATTAATCACGCGTTAACACATTCAGTCGGCTCAAATCAAATGTGTGTTCTATTTATGACTCACACATACACAAGGAGACATATTGATTGGTGGAACTTCGCAAATTATATTCCAATTTCATGGATTAATTCATCGAAATTTTTGCGATGATAAAACCATACCGCCGAATGAACCAACAATTAAATCAAGAAAAAATTAAGCGCTATTTTTGAACAAAAGATACTTATCGAAACAAAATATTGAATGCAAAAATTAGCGCACATTCAAACGACCACATGGCTACCGGCCTTTGTGGCTGTCTCTTCGCTGAATACGCGAGTGTGTGTGTGTGTGTGTGTGTGTATGGTTTCGCAAAAGGATTCAAAAGAATGGTACACGGATAACATACAGTCCCGTTTCGAAGATATGAGCAGTTTCTGTGATGTGCAAACGCCAAAGAAAAGGGTCATTCATGCGGTTTAATCTTTAGTGGCCACTTATTTGTTCCGGTTTTCGAGTCTATTTTCATTGCATCGACTTTATGTTGCATTGAAGCGCTAATTCTCTTGCTCAGTCGCCTTTTTTACATACACAGAAAGCCACATGCAACAGCAACAACAAATGGTTTATCACAAAAGCGGATAATTTTTCTTTTTTTTTGCATTGTTTTTCGCATTCCAAAGTACAAAGAAAAACGGCACATCATACCACCATCATAATTCCATTGTACGAAACTGCATTCGTTGATGTCGCTGATGACAATAATTTTTCACTTTTTCTCTGTTCGCTCTTCTTTTGCTTCTCTTCTTAGCACTTTTGATGGCTTTTGTTTCACAAAATTCAAATGGAAAAAGTGACAATGAGCATTGAAAAAAGTCGAACTGAATTGTGGTATCTTTTCACCCTCATAAACAAACTCATGCAAAGTTCATCGATATTCTTGGCTCTTTTACTTTTGCTCTTGTTGCCAATGTAAGTGTGTGAGTGTGAGTGTGAGTGTGTATGTATGCATGGCTTTTTCTAAAGGCCATTTTAATCGATAAAATGCAACGTGCACACAAAGCAAAGAATACAAAAGGTCCGCTCTTACATATTCACTCATCAATTCAATGGCTATCCGACATAAATATGCTGCTGAATACGTGGGCCGTTTTCCAATGCACTTCGTTCAGTATACACGGTTCTTTTTTCATTATGATTATTATTTTGTGTTGTGTTCCCATCTCACTCATTCTCTCACGTGCTCGTCTCTCTCTCTCTCTCTCTCTCTCTCTCTCTCTCTCTTTCTGTGAGTTTATGGATTTCGCAATCACCATTACAATGGCCTTACGTAAGTGCGGACGGCTTATGCAACAACAAAATATGAAGTGCAGTCGAGTTATTAGCAGCAATTATTCAACATATTCATCATACTGTGTATGCGCTGTGTGTGCACCCTCAGTATTTCATCGAGGATAGTGAATGTTTTTGTGTCTCGTTGTCTGTATGTGTTATTCGCAGCATTTTTGAAATGAGTTCAAAACAAATGTAAAACTGAATTTTTGTTTGATCGAATATGCGCATATAATACTTTTGCGTATTTTCTTCTCGTGCTATGTGCGTTAATCCGATGAATTACTGTATTTACGAAAAATTGACGCATATATTCAGACCGAATATCATTCAATTCAAACTATGGCACACAACAGACAAAAGGATTTAATTGCCTCAATTTAAATGAGTTGACGAATACATTTTTGGCCGTTGTTAATGCGCATCAAGATGTGATTATTTATCTTGACAATGCAATGGTCCGTTTATGCGTCGTTTTTCAAAACAAAAGACCAAACACACACCTCAATTCAAATGGAAAACAGAGAAAAAAAACTGCAGCGCTTTTGTTTTACTTTGATTGACACGTTGAAAAATTACGTGAAGTGCCTTATATCCAAAATCAAATGGCACAAAATGTCCAGGTGGCGCTCAATCAAATCACATCTGTAAATTGAATATAATTGACATAAAATTCAATTATACAGTTCTTCTCAACGTATTGAAATTTATCAATAAATCGTTTTAATTTCATTTGGTTGCTATTTGACGATTGAATTTCCAGTGAAATCAATTCACTGTCTAATTGAAATGTGATATTTTATGCCAGCTTCTGAAAAAAAAAAATCAAATTGACCCACAGAATAACATGCAGAAAATGCGGGAAGGAAATATCATATCATATTCATTTAGGTGAGCGAACCACTAACATCCATCGGCTGAACGATTGCTTGGACAATTTTATGGATATGACATTTTAATGTTGAGCATTTTTATTACGACACTGCATTGTAAATGGGAAAATTTGGCGTGCCACTCATTGTTGTTGCTGCTGCTGTATTTCTTTTTTTTTTTTTTGCTCGATTCGGCATGCATGCTGTAGTCATAAAACCAAGTGGTCTTCCTTTTATTCTTTTTTATTTTTTTTTTCTCGCTTGTCACATTTTCTTATCGTCTGCACAACGTCCGCATAAAATGCATTATTATGCAATAATAGAAGAACTTGGTTAGTTAAACCGCAAAACGAAAAATGATTCGGCGATAAGAATCTTACAATGGTTTTGCATTTTGCAGCAGCGACAAAACAGCTAAACCCTAAAACGAAAATAGAACGCGTCATGCACACAAAAGGAATGTTGGCAATGGCATGCAAATGTCGCTTTTTAAATATCAACACACACACAGTCATACTGTTCAAATGACCGAAAATGGTCAAAAGCATTGTAACCACGAGCGCATAAAAAAAAGAGATATGAAAGCGAAAATAATAATAGGAAAACAAGGAAACATTGTTATTTTCCTTTTTTTTTCTTTTTCTCCTTTTTTTCCTCTCTCTCTAACTCTCTTAGTCTGTTTTTGTTTTGTGTGTAAATAAATACGAAATTGTCTACCGCCCGCAGTAATTTCCAACAAATATGACAAACACACGGAATGGCTGTTCGCTTTTATGCGAAGTAATCAGCTTTTTAACATTTTCTATTTCACAACGGAAACATATATTCTGCATAGAAGCGCCCAACAAAAATTGGCCATCACAATACTGCGACAGAACTATTGAGTTTTCAATATGAACAGAGAATGAATGGAGTGAGAGTGGTAAAAAAGAACGAAATATTCTATCGAAGCGAATATTTTATAGGCAATTTCCTATGGCAATTGAAACAATAAGTGCTGATTTCCTTCAGTGGTCTCTTCCTGGCATATGAAAATACGGAGGGGCGAGCAGCTGGAATCTGATAAGTTGCATGATGCTGATATTTCAGTGCCCAACAAAACAAAAAATTTATTCCACAATCGATGCAACAGTCAATTTACATCGTAAACGAATAACTATGCGGAGAAAATTCCAAATAAAAAAAAAAAAACAAAGGGAATATGTCACATGAGAAGGAATCAACCCCATTTAGGAAAAAAAAAAAACAACCAAGTGCATGTAGTGTCGCTTTTTCAAATTTCCTTATGATAATCGATTGCGGTGGTCTTTCAATCTTCTTGTATTCCTTTTCTTTCTTCTTATCTCAAATTTTCCATCATGTTCGAACAAGTTAACAGATTTTTTTTACATTTTTCATCGCATTTTATTTAATACGAAATATCCGATACGGGTTACCGACTCTCTAACGAACTGAATAAAAAAAAAAGTCTACTATGAAATGTGAATAAACATAAGACGAAATGAAGAAAGCGGACACAAGTTGAAAGATGATATGGAAAAGGGTGACTTTGATTGAAAAATAAAAGTTTTGCGAACACAAATCCACTTGGCCGGAAGGGTCGAGCTGTGGACATCGTCGTAATTCTCAGTTTCATCTTTTTATCGGGTGACAATAAGTAGCTCAACATCGGTCGATACATATACATATGTAGAACTTTGATGGATATGAATACGATTGACCGCAAAATGACAGAAAAGTGTGATTATTGAGAAAAGAGAGAAAAAAAAAAACATAGAAAACTGCATGGAATTTCTTGTGTTATGTAAATTTGGTCATAAAAACCATGTTCAATGATTACAGTATACGTACTTGAAATCAAATGGATGCGATAACATATTTATTATGGGAGTGATAATGCTCATAAAAAATGTATATCGCATAATATAAATTGACTTTGTCGGCCAACCGTCAGTCGAAATGGAAGAAAAAAAACTTATCATAAAAAAAATGCCGCACGAAAAAAAAAAATCATCGGGGGTTGATCGATTTTCATTGAATAGTATCGTGTTCAACACAGTTTATAATCACATTTACCCTACATCAATTCAATGGAATCAATTTCATTCCATTGGTAAAACTGTCCCCAAAATATGCCAACGACTACTTGTTGAATTCAATCAAAACTAAAAGAAAATTCCATCCACAAACAACAAATTTTTTCTTCGTTTCCATCACAAATACAAACAATTGTCCCGATTTTGCTATTCATTGATTCAGTTTGTTTTTGAATTGAAATGCATACGCTGTGAAATGTATTTATAACCGTAAATATGTTTAATGAAATGTAAGCAAAGTGTACATAGTTTGAATTGAAATTGAAAGTTTCGAAAATATATCAGCAGTTGATTGAAAATGGTAAATCGCTTCAATGAGCACTAATAATGCGTTGAACAAAAGATGATTGGTACGCACGTTTCAAATGTGCAATATTACGCGTGTGGGTTGGTGGCCAAATTACAGGCTATCAGTTAACCTAGTTTACAACAGAGCCATGCCAAATTGGAAACCAACACACAAAGCAAACTCACAAGAAAATACCAACTTTATGAAAAGTGATTGAAAAAAAAAAAAAATTGATTCAAATGCAATTGACAGATGAAAACTTTTACCATTTGCTCGAACAAATCGAAATCCGGAATTGAAATTTTTCGAAAGACAGAAAAAAAAAATTTAATAAAATATTACATTGACAGCATTAATATTGGGGATTCATCCATTCCCCATCGTCAATTTTATCTAATCTCAGGTTTTGTGAGATGGCTAACGGTCCAATATTCGATTTCATCGCCAAAATCACAAATATCGATTCCATATCTGAGTCACGTCCACCATAGAGCATTGGTGATGCCAAAGCATCGCGTACATTGTTTTGTGGCGATATGAATTTTTCACGAAAATGCTTCAATTCCGTTACAAATTCAAATGTGTAGCCGCTGGAACCAGATGGTGTCGTTTAACACAGCATATTTTTACGATTTCGTTTCGTTTTTTATTTTTTTTTTTTCACTCGCACAAGCAATAGCGTTTGAGATGAGAAGCTCTTGTGCATTCAGGAGTTTTTTTTTGTTTTGTTTCGGTAAAAAATTGACAAAATGAGAAATCAGAAAATATCGGACATTTGTGACAATAATACAAGAGTAAAACTAAAACATTTCAAAAATGCGACCGATGGCAATGCCAATAACATCTTGTTTACAATAAAATATTTGTGTGTATTTTCGTTCGAAGCAAGATAAATCATTATATGGTAAATATGGTTTCGTTTGGTCTACTATACATGGCAAACCAATAAAAATGGCCAGAATAGAGCATCAGCTAGATAGCATTGTTTTTAGCTTCGCATGTGTTACACACACCCATCATCACAAGAATTTTGCTCACTCTCCCGGCAAATATTTTAAATTCAAAATGAAAAATCGAAATTTTGCTTTTCCATTTCGTAAATACATATGGAAAAGCGTGTGAAAAATGCATGCGACTATTGAATCACCCTCGCGCTCGCCTCAAGCATTATGATTTTGATATGGTTGTTGTCGAAACGCATATTCCACAAGGGTGTTAATGACTTTGCAACATGTTCACCACATAATCCAATGATAGTTGCCATTTTGTGACCACAGTCAAATATCATTTCGTTTTGTTTTTATTAAATTTCACAAATTTTAATAAAAAAAAAAAAATAAATTCAAAAGCTATTTTGTGCATTTGTGACCAGAGTTGATTAACGATTGTCTTGTTTTTGTGCGTTTTTTTTTTCGCCGTCACTTACTTTCATCCATTGAAAAAATTTCCATTTCAAAATTGGCTGTTTCATTGTTCAGCAACTGTCATATTATCGAAAAGCAAAAGTGTGCTTGAAAATTATTGGTTTTGTTTAACAAACATGAATAGTTTTGAATATCCTTTTGGGATGTCATCATATTTTTCATGGAAATATGTTGAGCGGCAAAAGCTTGTTTACGTTTTATTCCTTCGATCAATGTAATGATATTTCTACCTAATATTTTTTTTTTCTTCTCATTTCCTTTTGTGACGTTGTTTTATGTAATGACTGGTAATCGAGAGGCTTGTGCGCATAGATCTTGATCCCAACATAAATATTACCCTCAATTAATAATTCTAAATGCGCGTGACGATCGTGCTTCCGTTTTTTTTTTCATGATTGTTTTTTTCTTCTGTTTAAAGTCGTCAAATGCGTCAGCCTTGTTGTGTTTAAATTTTGATAGTTACCTACACGTCGTTTACACCAAATGGGCGATTGGTTTTAGGCTCAACTTTTTTGTCTTTAAATTCTTTTTTCTTTCTTTCTTTCTATACTTTCTTTGTTTGAGCACACGATGCTGATCAGCTTTCAATCGTCAACGGATGCAAGCGGCGTATTTATTAAATGTTATCTATTATTTCCCTTTTGTTCTGTTCGTAACTGAGTAGAAGAATGAAGACGAAAATCGTTCTTAGAACCCATTTTGTCAATTTGAGTGCATTTTGAAATCGGTTGAGACATTGAGTCTTACGCGCGCGCGTGTTCTCGTTGAAGAAAAAAAATTATTCGATTTTTATGCTGCACCCTTTCTCTCTTGTTGTGATATATCAACTGTTCGCCGGCTGGTGGTGCCGAAAAAATTTTAGAAAAAAACTCACCAGGAAAAAGTGAAATGTTTTGTTGTATTGTGCATCCTTTCATATCATATGGACTCAATGGATTTTTATTATTTTAAATATCATCGTTTCATCGAAAGAGGGAGAGAGGAAGAGAGAGAATATTGTATTATCACATGCTTGTCTAGCTAGAAAAACGCAACGACGAAATTACCGATTCAAAAATGTAGTTATTATCCATTGTAAACAACCAACCGAATCCCCAGCCTATTGAAATGAAAGATGAAAAAAAAAAATGTGAAAATGAATATCAAATTAGATGCGCGTGGATAATGAAATAAAAGTCGCAGTTGCATTCCATAAACCTTATTACGTTGACGGAATAATAATTAAGCGGCAAACTCAGATGCGCTTCTATCATCTTTTCCATATGGTTCGATTTTCGATCATCGCTTCATCTTCACATAAAGAAAAAATGTGTTACAAGCAAGCGCTGAAAGGGTTAAATAACTGTTTCTAATTGAATGGTTTCCAATCCCGGTGCCCTTAAATGTTTAATGTGCTTGTTTTAAAAAATTTTTTTCTCCTTCAATTTTATTTCTATTTCGAACTAAGTTTAATCCGCTCACTTTTTTTTTTCTTTTTATTTATTTACAGAACCCATCAACTACGTCTGTTCAACATGCAAAACAAAATTGAGTTCAGCATGGCGTCTAGTGCAACATGTTCAACATGCGCACGGTGTCAAAATCTATGTAGAATCGAATAAACATTTGATTGATGCCCAACTTCAGCAAGAAAAAGACAAAGAAAAAAGTTCAAAGAATTCCAGCTCATCGTCTGACATGAGCAATGCAAGCAATCAATCGAATTCAGTACCGAATCAAAAACAAAATGACCAACAAAATGCCCAAATGTTGAGACATCATCCATTGTTGCCGCCACCAGATATGCATGGTAATCCATTTGGTTTATTGCGAATGCCATTGCCGCCGCCACCAGTTGGTCCATTTTTATCAAGATCACATCATGATTTCCGTATGGAACAATTGGTTAGCGAACAATTCCGTCATCATGGTCTTAATTTGGCGGCGGCTGCTGTTGCTGCTGCTAATTCACTTGCACCACACAATTCTAGTTTCCAATCGCCTAGCAATGAACGGCCAGCATCAACTGGTGGACGAATCTCTGCATCAGCTTCAAATTCAAATCTCTCAATTGAACCACAAATCGATTTTTATTCACAACGTTTGCGTCAATTGGCGGGTACAACGAGTCCCGGTAATAGTCTAGTGAATGCTAGCTCGCCAAGCCCACGAAAACAACAATCACCATCATTTGCTAGCCCATCACCATCACAATTACCACCAACACCATTGACAAATTCACGGCCACAAAGTTTAACGCCGCCCGAAAAGCATACAACTGATGCAAACAATGATGAAGCTCGTACAATCATAACAACACCACGGTCAGCATCGACACCACCAAAAGAATCACAATCAAACGATGGTGTGCATGCTTGTGAATTTTGCGGTAAAAAATTCCGTTTCCAAGCCAATTTATTAATACATCGACGCACGCACACCGATGATAAATCGTACAAATGCAACAGCTGTGATTTTACATGTTTCCAAGCATCGAAATTTAAGCAACACTTAAAAGTGCATGCCACACCAGAGGATCGTACAAGTAATGCTGGTTCAGTTGAAACATTTGATGGTGACGAATCAAATCCAGAAGATGAAGAAGATGTTGAAGAAATCGAAGATGAAGAAGACAATGAAGAAATGGAATACGAAGCAGAAGATTTAAGTGTTGGCAGCAAAAGTGAAAAGCAATTTGATATGAAACGTGATTTACTAATGGGACACACACAATCATCATTGGTTGGTGAGCTAATGGATAAATTTGGTTTATCAAATATTCCACAATATTCGGAAGCATTTAAACAAGCCTGGCAAGAATCCAATAAACAACTTCAAATGCAATTATCAAAAGATCGTGACAATAATAATAGCAGTGCAATGGCACCACTTTCCGATAAACTAAATGGTTTACCAGCTGCATTACGTTTACGTGAAGAATTTGCCAAGAATATGCTTCAATCACAACAAGCACAAACACCAAATCAAGTACCAATGTACAATCCAAATCCATTCGATAGCCCATTCGATCCGGCCAAACGTATGAAACTTGACAACAATGAATGGTGGTCATTGCCTGGTTTGCATCGAAATGATCCATTTTTTGAAAATTTAAAAGCAAAAACGCACAATATTATTCCAACATCAACGGCAAATCTTATGCAAAATCCATTGATAAAAAAAGATCACAAACGGAATGATACATGCGAATATTGTGGTAAAGTGTTTAAAAATTGCTCCAATTTGACTGTTCATCGTCGTAGTCATACCGGTGAAAAACCATATAAATGCGAATTATGCTCGTATGCATGTGCTCAAAGTAGCAAATTAACACGTCACATGAAGACACATGGTCGTTCCGGTAAAGATGTTTATCGTTGCCGATTCTGTGATATGCCATTTAGTGTTCCATCAACGCTAGAAAAACATATGCGCAAATGTGTTGTAAATCAAAATAAGCATTTAAAAAATATGTCAGCGGCCAGTGGATTAAATCCGCATAATTTCCCAATGCCACCGCTACCAACATTGGCTGCAATGAATGCAAGCCTATGCAACAGCGTTCCAAGTATGAACGATGATGATTGTGCAACGAATTTATCGGCTCATGCCTCATCAAGTCTATCAACGCCCGTTTCATTACCACCATCGGCGCTATCATCGCCGTCATTGTCTTCACTATTACCTCAACACCATCAACAGCAACCGATGTCGATCAAAGAGGAAGCTTGACTTTATAGCAATTGGGCAGCAGCATATCGTTTGCCACCCAATAGGATAATGTCAAGCATCTTTTAAGTAATGAAAGTAAAACGATACATTAAAAACACATACACAAAGTTATTTATTAAAAAAAAAAAAAAGAAAAAAATCAACACAAACACCCCCTCCCCCTGCAATGCGGCAATACACACATCGGTTATTAGATATTTATCGTGTGCACTTTGAGAAATGAAACATTTTTATTATTATTATTATTATTTTAATCAAGTATGTTTAGTTGAATTTGTTTTAAGAGTAATGAAATGAAAAAAAAAAATCACCAGTTGGAGAAAAAATTTAAAACAAGATTAAGAAATGAAATACAGAGGCATTAATACCAAAGTCAAAGTTATGAGGCACTTCTCCAATTTTTTATTTTTTATTTTTTTTTTTAATTGATTACGAAAAATTAAAGAAAAAAACGAAAAAAAATCCGGAGAGAATCATGTAAAAGTACATAATTTTAAAAAGACATATGAGAAGAATTAAACAATGCATAGTTAATTGAATGAATGATAACATTTAGCAGGCAGAAGTTTAAGCATCACTAGGTATGTACAATGTAAATATTAAATCAAATAATCTAGATAAGAGCATTTAATTAACAAAATTCGATTAATGATTTCATTTGCATTCTGTATCAAATGCAAAATCACAACAAGATATAAATGAAGAAAAGAAAATGAAAAAAAAAACAACAATTTTAAAATGCATTCAAGAAATCACTTTTTAAATTAAAATATATTCAATTTAATGAAAATGAAAACATCAACATTCTAATATGTCTGTATATGTATAAAAAAAAAACACATTTGAATGTAAGACGAATTCTATATTAAACGTAGTGTCAATTGTATAAAATATGAGTTAAAAAAAAACCCAACAACACATCCACTGAAAAATTAGTTCGTTTTGACAAAAACTTTGTCTTTGTCTTTGTCTTTGTCCTTTTCACTCCTTTTCACCTATATTCAACAAACAAGAAAAGCAAAAATACATCAGTCTTGAAACCTACCTGTTCGTATCTATTCAACTAGCAATTTTAAATCTAATTTAGATCATATTCTTAATCGTAGTGTATTCTGTATAAAGAAAAACAACTGGAGAAAATGGATTTTTAATAAAAATCACACATAAAAGTATTTTGAAATTATTGAGAAAAAAAAAATCACGGTTTTTTCCATTCAATTTATTTGTTTGTTTTCCGAATTCTGTTGGTTAAATTTGTGTCCCCACATTTTATTTTCTTCTTTCGTAAAAATCGAAATTCAATTCACGACATTTGTTTGGCATGTTTAAGCAAAAAAGTCCAAGCATGCACTTGAAGTCCTTTCCTCGATTTTCCTCAACATTTAGAGTTTTTTATTTGAATAAAAAAAAAAAAAATTTCTTGTTTTCACTTTCGCCTTTACGACACCTCATAGTTTCCTCTTTTTTGATTAGTTTTAATGTTGCAAAGTTTTATTTATTCGTGTTTAGTTAAACGTATACTTGAACGCAAAGGTAAATTGCATAACAGTTAAGTAAGGATAAGAGAGTTTTATGTTCACAAGAATTGCAACACGAAGAGAATGAAATGAAGAAAGAAGAAAAGATGGAATGAAAGTGAGATAGAAAAGAAGAAGAAGAAGAAGGAGAAGAAGAAGAGTTGGAAGCTAATGCGCGTATATCGTTGTCTATTTGATATAAATAAACGGTGAAGGAACACTTGAGTAGAAAGTTAAAGGTATTTAAATAGAATGAATAAAGAATGATATTTTAGATGCAAGTGAATCAAGTAAGCGCACACTTTTTCTTTTCATTTTGTTCATTTCATTGTATTTTTTAAGACTGATTAAAATTTTCGAAGAAAATCAACTTGTTTTATGATTTCTTTCGCGATTTTAAAGTTATTTTGTTGATTCAATGAGCAATCCAAGTGCGACTTCAATTGTTCAATTTCAAAGAGAGTTTCTACCAAAAATCCCATTATTTTTTTGCTTTAAATTCTTGTTAATCAATTCATTGGTAGTCGATCACTTCTGGAATTGCTTTTTTTTCCATTCCAAATGAATTGCATTTCCAAAACTGATCCATATTAACGAGGAAAATCGTTAAGATGACTTCATTATATCGTGACAACTGGATGCACTACATTCAATTCATCGCGAAAGTCTGAATGAAAAGGCAAAAGAAAACAAACAAACGATAAATAGATGTTTTTTCAAAAAAAAAAAAAAAAATAAAATAAAATAAAAATATAAAATTTGAAATGGATTTGCGATTATTAAGAACGAGAGAATGAAAGAGAGAAGAAAATGAAATTATATATCACTAATTGATAAGCAACAATAAAGAATGTAGACACCGACATTGTATTTATTATGAATCTGTGTACAATTTGTTAGAAATAAACATGAAAAATCAACAGTAATAATCCCATTGAAAACGATTCAATAATAATTATTCAATAACAATTTAGAGATGAAAAATGTGAAAATATACAAAACAGAATCATTTAAATAAATTTTCGGAAACATTTAAAATAAAAACAATAAACACATTTTGGTTTTTGTTTATTTCATAATTTTTTTTTTCCTTTTTTCTTTTGAATTGGCTTATACTATTTCGAATTGGCTGAATTGGGCATAATTTTCAGGTAAATTGATTTTTATTAGCAAAATTATTGAATGGAATTTTTGCAATGTCTTACTCTTTTGAATATATATTTTAACTTGAAAAGTTTACAGTTTTTAAAACGGGAAATCCGATCAAATGAGAGAAAAGTAAAAGAAAATATTAAGACAAAAAGGTAAAACAACACACTCTAAATGTCATAGCCATAAAATGACAAACTACAAATTAAGACAGGGTAATTTTTGACATTAATAACGAACAAATACATATACATGAGAAACTAATGTTTATCTAAATCTAGGAAATTAAAATCGAATAGAAATATCACACATTCCGAATAAAGCAACAATGAAATTTGTGAAATCGTTGCTTTTTTCTGTTAACAACACAGTTAATTTTCATTTATTTTTAATTTCTTTTTAACATTCAATATTACAAATAGAATTTGTTGAAAAATGTGTCACAATAAAATGTTTTCGAAACAAAATTGGAGTTTCTAAAATACAAACTCCAAACTCAATATATTCATATGAATAATACGAAAAACTTTTAAACTTAGATATTTTCGCAATTTACTTGATTTCGATTTAAACCTTGATTGTTATTTATAAAACAAATTTAAGACAAAAATAAACATTTTACCGATCATAATGTAACGAAATCTCAACTGATTTATGCTTCATTGAACTTTCAATCTAATCTAAATGGGTAAATTTGATATTGGAATCATTCTATTGGAAATTCCATAAGATGTACTTAATCGAAATTGCATAATTTCAGGGGAATCGCACTCCGATATGCAACTTAGTTCCAGGTATGTTATGGAATTTTTCTAATTGGATTTTCAGGTATAAAGGTGAGCGACTGTATACTTTGTCTGTAGCATACATTGGGGCGAATTATTGTCTGGAAATATTCATTTTCATATTTAATAATTTTGATTATTTTTCATCAACAAATTAGATTATTTTCGGAAAATTCAATACTATCGGTTGAACTGCCTCAAAAATTGACTTGAAGCAGTTGTTCTTTCAAAATATTTGCCATTCGAATAACCACATTGAACATGAATCAATGGTTAAATTCACGTATAAATCGAATTGAATCGTTTCGATTAATTGAAATTGTTCGAAATGAAGTCATGAAAACAATTGAACTGACTTCCACATTCTTGAGAGAGTTGAATTTAAATTCATACACACAAAGAGAGAGAGAGAGAGAGAGAGAGAGAGAGAGAGAGAGAGAGAGAAAATAGGAGAAAAAAAATCTCTAAACCAAATCAAAATAAATGAGTTCATATAAAATGCTGCGCATCTGTCTCGCATTGGCCATCATTTGAATTGTTGTTGCTGTTATGTGTTTGGCAATTCACAGCAGCGACTAACCACTGAAAGGAAGAGTTTATCGGTTATTTGTGCAAGTGTGTGCATTGCAATTCACTGCCTTTTCATGCCAAACAAATAAATTTCTTATCATTATTTTCCGCTAAAATGGATTTTGTAACCACTGAAAATGGTGAATTTTAACAAAATTGCACCATCGAACGCATCTGTAGTGTTCCGGTTATTGATGCATTCATACACCAATGTTAAAGCAAGTGTGCTGCTGAAGACGTTTTATGATGCCACATTTGAGTTTATTTTTCGGGGTCCAAGGCAAAACGACGACGCATATTGGTTTTTCAAGTCGGGGTACTTTATCAGACACCATTTGCACAATATTGCTCACTACAATACACACATACAGATCTCCACGAATTTTACTATTTTCGACGAAAAATTAACTTTCGCTTCAAATGCAAGCATACCAAAAACTACCAATTTACAGCTCGCCAAACCAAATTGAAAAGAGAAAAGGAAAAAAAAAAGAATTAAATGAGAAATTTTCAAATTAAATTCATTCATGGTTTCACAATTAAATAGTGCACAATGATTGTGATAAAGTCTGCTTAGAAAAGTAACAAACTGTTTCAACATTATATAATTTCAATTCAATATCAGTGCTCCTGGGTAAATTTCGATTCAATTGAATTTGGAAAAAAAAAATTGCCTTGTATTGAGTCAATTTTGCGGAATTTATTTTCCATTTTTTTTCATTATTCCGACTAGTTTCAGTTTGTGGCTATGATGGTTAAAATAATTCACTTTGAATTCACTTCTTTTATAAATTATTTGAAATTTATCTGAAAATAAAGCATTAAAACTAATTTATAGAGTGTCAAATGGAATATTGTTTGGCAACACTAATTCTTATACGATTATCGTTAAAGTGAAAATAAATTTGCCGGTTTTAGTAGCATTCCCCTTCCATATCGCATTGCGTGCGTTTATATATTATATGCGATAAACGTATGTGTTTGAATCTTTTTGCTCTCGCTTACCAAATTCAACGCACTGAAATCCGATACCGAATCGTTGTGCGTTTTATTGTGTTCGACAATAAACGACATTGTAAGTTGACCAATAAGAACGTATGTCTGTCCCCTACTGAACGAACTATTTATTATTGATATAGCCGTAGGCATACGAACACATTCAGTTGTGACGAATAACATGGCAAAAAGAAACCGAATGACCACTCACACTGACTCCCTACCTACCGTTGCGTACTGGTTTCAATCAATATTAGTAGTGGGGATGTCAATATTTTCTCGAACTATTTTATGCAACTGCGTTTTGTTCGATTTATTTATTCATTCATTTTTCTACTATACTTCATTAACGTCTTAGGTTAAACTGAATGTTAATATGAATTGATATTCAGTCATTGTAATAATTTCACTAATATAATTTCAGACATTTTTAATGAAAAGTGATTACAAACTTGACAAAAAAAATCATTAAATTTCATAACTTTTTAAGCAAATATGTTGCTAATGAGGTTTATAGATGAATTCTTTTAGATTTTGGCGACAAAAATTTGGGTCGTCAGTTTTTCGAATGCGGAATAATTTCAGATAGTACAATCGTGATAATGGCAATAATAAAACCAGCAATTTGAACGATTTTTATGACAATTTCTCGTCTATTAAAGTTTATTGTGATGAAAATTAGAATATATATCTGACAATTTTGGAACAACATGAGTGTAGATTAGAAATTGTTGCACACAATCATTGTCACTTTGAATTGTCAGACGTTCCTTGTTGAACCACTTTCTTGAGCGAAACTATTTTTAATTATAAACAATTAGATTCGAGAATGAAAGGTATTCATTCTGGGACTATCTTACTTGGTGTTTATATTTGCAATTGCAAGTTCAGTGGTAAATAATTTTTTTTTTAATTTTGATATTTTTCTTTTGACAAAAAAACGTACATTTTTTCTTTGCAATTTCAATAATTTTTGAGTAAAAAAATAATTTTCATTTTTAAATAATCAAACTTCGTATTAGATAAGTGTAATATGTAGTGATGCACTAAATGCAAATGAATTACCTTGGGAAGAATGGCCACTTTTTACACCGAGTTTAAATGATTTGACAGATGGTAAGTGATAGAAACAAACGAGTTTTTGTGGTATATTTTACTACATTATTTTGACGTAATTGTAAATAATTGTAAATTCGGTCATATGTTGATAGCTCTCCAAACGAGATTAGAAAAAAGCTATGCCGATGAGTCCGTCAGTGTAGCTTGCAATTCTGATTTAAAAAAGGCACCATTTTTCATGGCTTCAAATGGATTGTCTGAAAGTGAGACTATAGTTGACGTTGGTGGTGATCCATTTTCACTTCCAACTCCAAATTATACGAGAAACTACGATTTACCTGGCGTTATAAAAAGAGCAATGCCGAATTCCAAAGGTTCAATTGCCGTTTGCAGTACAGGAGCGTTCAGTTTTATTAGCTAAAAACCAATCTGCTGAGGTAAATCATAATCTCAATATGATTATGTAAACGAATCACTAACCGAATTTTTCAACATTTTTAGGGCATTTATAGTTCAAAAATTCTTTTTGGGAGGAAATCTTTAAGTAATTTGTATGTTTCTTATATAAAACCCAGTAATGATTCTGTGCAACTCGAACGTTTTCCATTAAATGAATCAAGATTTACATTTATGAGCAATTTGTTTGTGTCAGAAGGTCGTATAGGAAAGGTTTGTCAATAATAAATGTGTCCTCGAATGTTTCTTCTTCAAAATATACCTTACTCTTAATATGGAAGAACTTATTCAATGACTTTATTGTTTCTAATAGTTGATCCATATAAAAGCCAAAAAGCGTATAGGGAAAAATGAAAGCTTCGTGGAAAATTGTCGTAATTCGGTTATCGATGCATTTAACAACAAAACAATGGGTGAATCAATTAAAACTTTCTTTGTTTTGAAAAATTCGAATGAATTTCAAATTTTTTTCACCTATTCTAGGTCTTGGTGGTGTGTTTGTCATGAAAAATGGAAATGCTCTTCAACACATACAAGCAAATTGCACAGAATCAATAGATTCAAAAGAGGAAAAAGCAAAATGGTTGAGATTTTCTGTTATGCCGGTGAATTAGATATTGGTTTACGTCAGCTACATTTCCTTACTTTTTCAAATAAAAACTGGGAAGGTCATTATTATAATGATACAACTCCAGATACAGTCGAATACGAAGCATTATTTTAATATGGCCAAACGCGTAATTCGCGTCGATCGCCCGGCAAATTCTTAGAATGAAATGTAATTTTTTACTAAAGCAAATGAAGATAATGCTGCAAAAATTAAGTTCAGTAATTCAATATTAGGTAAAAAAAACTTATTGTAAATTGTACTTTTCAATACAAAAAAGAAAACAATTAAATTTGATTTTAATGATAAAACTCATTGTTTTATTTAAAATTGATTTCTGATCATTTTTTCTGTTTCGAATATCATTTATTGATTGAATGGGGTATCATAACATAGCACTCAAATAGACTCTCTACTGTAGACACAAAAACAATTAAAATCGAGTTTAACGAAATGAAATTTAATTTAAATAAATCATGTTTTTATTAATAATTCATTTTAGTGTTAATTGAAACAACTTATTTCTATCAAATATTGATAGAACTCCAAACGGGATTTGAAATAAGCCATAGTCCAGATTTGACAAATATACCATTCCACTTAACTTCAAAAAGATTATTTGGAACTGAAACTATCATTGATGTTGGCGGTGAACCATATATGTTTCCAACGCCAAATTACTCGTAAAACTACAATTTATTTAGCTACAATTTTATGAAAAATACAATTGCAAATTCAAATTGTGTTTAAATTTGCGGTTCTGGAACTGGTTTTTATAAGTTTAACAATCAATGTGCAGATTGCGGAGGTAAAATCGTTGGACTGATTAAAAAATACAATTAAACGACGATAATGCTACTTATAAAACCTTGAGTTAAATGATTCAGACAAATTTCATTATCACCTTCTCAATACTAATAATCAGCAAAAATATATATAAAAAGACTTCATTATTATATTCACATCTTTTATTGAAATTTTTTTTCCATTTTTTTTTTTTTCAATAGATAATTTGTACTTGGTTGTACTGAAAAATAACTACCAATTTAAAATCTTAAAGATGCATTTGCTTACAATGATGAAATCCCAACGGGGTAGAATTTTTGCCGTAGACTAGAAAATATTTAAGCTAAAGCGGTGATTTGAATTTGAAACAGTTGAATTTCTACAAATTCCCAATAATTTTGAATCTTGACTACAGTAATAGTAATCATATTTTTCAAATTTGAGAGAAATAATATTGAATCTTTATTTTTACTTTCTTCAAATGATTATTATTCGTTTAATTTGAAATTGTACGTGTGTTGGTTTAAACCTTGATAACCTTATCGCGTAACTCAACGCATATCGTCATACTTAACCCAATATTTGAAATGGAGAACAAAAACTCAATAATGATGATCAGATATTTTATTTCGATTTGTAGAAAAAAATATATTTTTGTAAAGGGTTAAGTATTGATCACATATGCTGAGAACGTGATAAGGTATGAACTAACAGTAAAATATTGTGACTTTTAAAATGTTTATTTCACTGTGCGAGGACAATCATATAGTTGTGTATTACTTTTTTCAAATCAGTAAAGAACTTATTCAGATTTTCAGTAGCTTCCTATTGCAATTGTTGTTCTAAAGTGTATTATTAATTTCCTTGTATAAATGCAGATGTCTAATTCGATTCAAAACATTTGAATAGGTATCAACAAAAATAATATATAAGAAAAGTGTTGTAAATTATGAAGTGCGTCATATTGTGCTTATTATGTGAAAACTAAACAGCATTTCATTAACTATGGGCACCTAATACAAAAAGTTTTTTAATTTCTAAATACAATTTTTTATAACTAAAATATTTTAAATAAATTTATTTTCAAGTAAATTAGTTGAAAAAAAAAACTATTAATTTCCATAATTTTGTTTTATACATATCAGGCGCCAAGATTTGCGAGTCTGTTTATAGCGCTCGAATAGAATAGAGCAGATCCTAATGATATCGAACAATTAACATATGTAATAGGAGAAGAAAAATGAATTGAAAAGAATAAATACTGTTGTTTTATAAGTTACGTCAATTCACTAGAAAATTGAAATAAGAAGCAGAACTTCGCACATGTAAGGAGAATTTTCTCCTTCAAATTAGGAATTTGTTATTTTAAATTCTTTATAATCGTTTTTTATGCATTACATTCAATTGTTTATTTTCACGTGTTTCGCGCATGGAGACATCGTAGACCTGTTCAGTACCGGTATTTGTACAAAGCAATACACACACGTTCTATACAAATAAACTCACTTAAATCATTAATTTATATTGCATATTACAATGTTGGTGACACGCAAACATTATTGATTGTCTATAAATAGTGAAGTTCTGAAGTAATTTATAAATTTTTGGAAAAAAAGGTGTGAAAATGGGACGGACAATTTTTTTGGTTTTTGCGTTTACAATTACATCCACTGTGGTAAATTACCAGAAAACTATTTTCATTTTTTAAGTCGTTTACTGAATGATGTATTAAATTGCGTATATTTTCAGTTTTGTGTCAATTGTAATGTAGGAAATGCTCTTGATCTGAATCAAATTCCATGGGAAGTGAGACCATTATTTGTACCGAGCTTAAATAAAGTGGCAAATGGTATGTGATGTACTCCGCCAAGTTCTCTCTTTGTTAATTTCAATCATTTAATATCGACAGCACTCCAAATGGGATTAAAACAAAATTATGCTGATGTATCAGTTGAAGTGGTTGATAGTCCAGATTTAACAAGGGCTCCATTTTCCTTAGCTTCAAAAGGATTGTCTGGAATGGAAACAATTATTGATGTCGGCTCTGATTCATATATTATACCAACTCCAAATTTTACTAAAACATACGATTTAATCGATGTTATGCGAAAATCTTTGCCAAATGCGAAAAGTATATTTGTTTGTGGCGCTGGAGCTGCTCCATATGATTTGGGCAATACATGTGGTGAAGTATATAACGTTCCATTTTATTTCTCGCAATAAATAGACAAATGAGAATCAATTTTTTTTTTTCATTCTAGGGCATTTATAGCGTAAAATTGAATGAAAATGGTTCAGTGCAAAGCAAATCTCATTTGGCATTTGTTAAATCCAAAGATAAGACAATCCATCTTGTACCGGTTCCATCGACTCACTTGAAATTTCAATTTATAAACACATTATTTGCGTCAACGGGTCAACAAGGACAGGTAAATCAATTTAATTCTTAATGTAAAGTCTTTTCAATAGTTAACAAAGATTTTGTAGTTGATTCATATCAAAGCCAAAAAACGCACTGGAAAAGAAGGCAGTTTTGTTAATATTTGCCGAAATGCCGTCACCAAAGCATTTCCCAATCAAGTGGTCGGTGAGTCAATTTAACAAATAATAATGATTCCGCGAGAATGTTTGATATAAACAAATTATTTTGTATTAAAGGTGTTGGCGGTGTATTTGTAATAGGAAAAGGTAGTGCATTACATCATGTACAGTCCAATTGCTCAACAGTACCACTGGATACATTGCCAAAAATAAGAAAATGGTTACAATATCGTATTATGCCCGCTCCTTTAGTAACTGTCGGGACATTTGTGACTGGAAAACTCGATGTTGATTTGCGTCCATTTCACTTTCATAGCTTCTCAGGCGGTAACTGGGGAGGACATTATTACAATGACTCAAATCCTGATACGATCGAATATGAAGCTTACTTCAATGTTGCGAAACAAGTCATTCGAGTTGATCGACCCTAGTAACTTGACTACATATGCGATCATCATCTGAAGAAAAATGAACATTATCTTTCAAAAAAAAAAAAAAAAAAAAAACAATGAAGATACTCATATATTCAAATGACGATAATTCTATTTGCTAATTCAAAATGTATTTTGCGATTTGATTTTAGTAGAAAAATAAAATTTATAATGCAAATAACAAAAGTAAACCTTTTTAAAGAAATTATTATGTACAATTGTTCGTCATTTAGTTCGTTGATCCTATATGTTGATGATAACAGAAATTATTTATATATTAATTTATTTTATTGTATTTTTATGCTCCATATGATCGTATTACGTCTTTAATTCTATTTCAACCGTTGATTTGCTTCTATCGTTTGCTGATTTACGATATTTAAAGTGAACTGCCGAATTATTATTTGTCATCGAAACTTGAAAGGAAATTACTATCTACAAATGAATAATTCAAAGTTTACTCAAGCATCTCTGTTACATAAAATACATTTTTTGCTCTCAGGTAGTTTTAGTTACTTCTTAGCAATAGGGTTATTACATTATATTTACCTCTTCCATATTCAAATTTGTTGATCAACATGAGGTGAGTTTCAATTCTTTCGTTGCAGGTAAAAGTTTTTCGCTATTATTATTGAAATTGCTGCTTGGTTGAAATAAAATGTGATATCATAATAACAGTTTCGAATATAATTTTAGCTCAAACCGAACTTGTTTTCGACGGTTGTTGTTTCTAAACAGTATTCTCTCGATCATTTTTTATAAATTGAAAGAATAAATTGGCCAATGTTATATTGTATTCAGAACAATTTCTACGTATTGAATATCTGACGAATTAAACTGTGTAAGCCTTCCTTAATTCCATAATAAAATGTTCATATGACTAAAATATTTTGAACAAAATTGTGAGAGTCTACAAATTTAAACTGAAAGAAAACTAAATATCTCAATCAAATTTAAATGCTTCAATGAAAATACAAGTACATAGTTCAATGTAATTTCATATTTTTCATTGTGTACAACCGATTTATGAATATTTTGTAAATAATGTATAGTTTTCGGCCATGTTTGTTCTGAAGCTGCTGACTTGGTGATGATTTATGCCATTAGTTCGGTGGGATATTTGTTAGTTAAAGCGATATGTGATCACCATAGTTGTTTCCGTTTGCACATTATTTATTCGGGCAAATTAGCAAAGAGCAAATATAAATTGAATAGGATGAAAGTGGCGTTGGTGATTATCCCTATTTACGTACTATATGGCCTATGGTACAATGCAATATGAATGTGAGAGAAATGAAAACGAAAAAAAAAGAGACAGACGATGAAGAAGAATAAGACGAAAAAAAAGGAAAGAAAGAAAGAAATGAGAGGAGAAATGCAAAATAGAATCATTGCCATCAAATCCATACATTGCGCAAGTGAGTTACAACGGAAGCGACTGAAACGGAAAGCATTTATCATTAAATTTAAAAGGGTTAGAAAATCTCCAATGTGAATGTTTGTGTCGTCATTTATGCGTATGTAATGCTGTGTGTGTTGTCTTTGTTAGGACCCTTTCGCCTCGATTTTTAATTGAACGAACACGTCTACGACCAAGTGTTAGAAAAACGGTCCAACGACAATTGCACACGATTTGTGTGTGTGTGTGTGTGCGAATGAATTTCTCTCTGTGTGTATATTTATGTGTATGAAGAGTACGAAAGAGCATACACAATGAACAGACATGTAACGGTGCTTTTGTTTAGCTCACACACTGAGTGTACTGTATGTCATATCCGGATGACATTTTTGATAAGTGGTCTAGCTCACATAATTTCTTCTCGCTTTTTTTTTCTCTTTCTCTCTCTCTCTCTTTCTCTTCTTTTTTTATTATTATGCTCAGCGCACATATGATTTACAAATACAAAATGGACTTGGGAATTTCATCGAGTGTCGGTGCCGGTGATATTTTGCGTATTCATGCTGACAATTAATCGTATACACATATATGTATAGTCAATACAATGGGCGCCTTTAAATTCATTAAAACAATAGGCGAATCAACAAAAACTCGAAGAAAATAACGCACTGAAATGACAGCACAAACACATACGATACGAAACGATACGAAAATTAATAATGGTCTCTGGTTTTGTTTGACGTTATTGCGCTGTGTAATGCGAAAAATAAATGTGTTCGACCCTTTATTTTATCGCGCACAAATGAATAGCATTTGCTGAAACAATGGCCACTCGCTCTGACAACAGATAAATTGGCTGCGTTATACATTTACAAACCGTTCACCATTCAAATTTCATGCGCTCTTACCGTTATAAAGCATTTCATTTTCTTCTTATTTTTATATTTTCATTTTTATTATTCTCCTTCGTCGTCTTTTACAAATCAAAATATTTATTTCAAGAATAGAATCGATTTTGTGAATAACAAATTGAATACCGTAAAACATTCTCCTCCGTCCGAGTACACAATTTTGTCGAAAATATTTTGGGAAGAATTTTATCATTGACCAGATTTTGTGATGCTGCAAGACAAATAGAAAATTAAAACTGATTCCTTGCGACTGTCGGAATTTTTCAAGGAACCGTTGTTACTACGATTTCAACACACTTTTTGCTTGCATTTCTTCTTCATCCACTTCTTTTTCTTCTTTGTCTTCTTCTTCTTGATGAAGAATTTTCCATGGAAACTTGCTCTCGAAAACTATTCAACCACAATCGACGATTTAAAGTTATTTCATCACCAGCGGCTAAAATCAACCATTTTAAGATATCTCATCGACCGAACTGAACTAAAATAGTTAACAATTGTGCATTAATTTCCGAATTTTGTGACAATTGCAGTTCGTCAATTTCTTTCAATTAAAATGCATGTGCACAATGCACATGCAATATGCGCTTTGAAGTGCTTGAATTGTGCATAAACGAAATGTTCTATTTTATAAGTTGTAAATTGGTGACGGTAACATATTGTTTTGAAATGAACTTTGTACAGCAATTTAATTGTGATTTCTTCATCATACATTTCTATTATTGTTGTGTTGTTTGAATGGTATGTATGTGTATGTCCTTTAACCACGACCAAAGTTTATTTCTTCGAGACGCGTCAGCGAATTTTGTTAATGATAAAATCAAAGTTTGACCTTTTTACATAAGATGTTTGGCATCGAAATCGTTGAATTTCTTTGAAAAAGTAATTAAATTTTGATTCGAAACATATGTTACGTATACCAGCATTTGCTAATGTGTGTCGCTGTAATTAAATATTTTTGCTGACTATCTGTCTAATCATTATTGAATGGCATCCAGAGCACAATTAAAAAATTTAAAAAGTGAAGAATGGCCAAAATATACTTAAGTTACACATGCAATCAATTTGTTTTATGCAACGCATCACATCGTCAGGATAAAACGGTCGACACGCAATCAGGGACAAGAGGTTGATGGGCGAATGAAATGATTATAATTGGTATAAGTGTTGACGTTTCACACACATGTGGAGAAAAGAATCACGTCAATTTTTGTCTTTTGTTGATTCTTCCGTATGACTTTTTCAACCCGTCATAAATATGAAACGACAATGAGTTTGCTAAATGTAATCCATACATTTCATGTATGTATGTGTGTGTGTGTGTGTGTGTGTGTGTGTGTGTGTGTGTGTGTGTGTGTGGGGGGGGGGTGTGTGTGTGTGTGTGTGTGTGTGTGTGTGTGTGTGTGTGTCATTAAGAAGAGGGTGGGCGAGCCCAAAATCGCTGGATAGTGACATACAACACAATAATAAATTTGCCTAATGACATTAATATTTTACTCGAGATAATGCCCCAAACAATCTGATTATATGATTACTGAACGCCATGCAACGTTTTCAAGCATATTGGCTAAAACATTTATCTTTTGTACACGGATACAAACGCGTACATTCTATTTGTTATCGTCATTTATTCGTCTAAATTAGCAGCAAGTTTTACACACGCACACAAAATGGTTGGCTACCTCGTTTTTGAGCGATGAAAAGTTTTTTGAAAGAAAACTTTGTCGCCTAATATCCAACAGTTTTGCTTAAGACCATACAGAAAAAGTGAAAAAGAGAGGAAGGGACACATACAATAAAAGAAGGAGAAGAAGAAGTTGAAGAAGAAGAAGAAGAAGAAGAAGTGTGAAAGAGAAAGATAAAGACGGACGAAGAGAGAAAAACACGGAAACATATGAGCATTCACATGTGCCATACGTTTCCAACTCATTTACACGCGCATTCAGTCGCCATTCGTGGTGATTTTATGTCTAAACGATAGAAAGATTTGGCCGCTGTTGTGAACATCCCCCGCTTCCGCTTAAAACTCACACTTCTTGACGTGTCGAGACAATAATTACGATCAACATCGTTTGGATTTGAAGCATCGCATGCGTTGTACCGAAATATTTTCATTTTATATTGATGATGTGGCGATACATGACGCTATATTTTACTTGCTAAATCTGATTCAAGTAAACGACTTTAATTTTATCAAAACATATGCTTCGTGGCTAAATACACAATAATATTCAGTTGATGTTTTCGCCAATCATTAGCACGGTTAGTTTGTAGTCGTCAACAGTGTATGTGTGTGTGTGTTTGGGCCTGATAATAATGTATTGGCTTTCGAATCGAAGTGGTTGCTCTTGAATATGCGACAAATCTCTTTTCCATTTTAACTATTTCTTAGCCATTAGTCAACAAAAAGCCGTAAACAACAGCATCACTCCATTCACCATTTCCATCTGATTTATTTTGCTTATGTGATTGAAAACACGAATGACTCATTCATCAGAGCATTTCGCATCTCAATTTTTTTCTGCTGGCACCGTTGCTAGCGCTCAAGTCATCAGAACTAATTTTGTATTTACTTTCTGAATTTCAATTGGAAAACCACAGCCCTTAGCATTGCTATTGGTTGAAGAGTAAGGAACTTCTTGAATGCTTCTCACTTCGAACTCTTTTTTTTCGTGTACTAATTAGGTAAATTTGAATGTTACTGGCACTGATGATCAAACCAATACGAATAAAGGCGAAAATCATTTCGCAAATAGTAATTAGTTGAAGGGAAATATCGTGATTTATGGCAAATTGCTGACAACATCTGTTTCGCATCTTGTTTTTCACATGTTTAAAATGTTATTTTAGATGTTTTATTGAATTTTACTTAGCGATTAGTTTTTAGATGACCAAAAAGTTATACAAAAGAAAAATTTGCTACCAAAGCCAATCGATGTTATTGAATAACCGCGGCTAAATTAGCAAATCTCATTTTAATAGTTTCTTCGAAGGTTAATTAATTTTTAATAGCCTACATTGAATGAATAAGAGGTTAAACGCACATATGTAAACACTTTGATTGTCATTTCACAATATTTTATGGAAATTTTAGCCACAAATTGACAATTAATCATAATTTTGCCCATGCGCGAGCCAGTCAAAAGGCCAAGAAAATGATGTGGAAATTATTTTAAGAACGACACATTAAAACAAGTCTGTAGACAAAGAATTCGTCGTTCTTTTCAACAATTACATCGTTGTTTTGAAATTTTCGACAGAGACGCACACCAAGTTCATACCCAATGTTTATCCAACTGAAGTTCTACGATGTACAAACACGTATAAACCCTTTCCCTTAACGTAATTCTCTCACGGCCAAATGTTTTCTTTAATACAAATTCGCGTTTCTCTATAATCTATTTACTATGCTCGAATTATGAACATTTTTCAATGTACTGTCGGGGTTTTTCAGCACCTTTCATCAATGATTTACTAGTTTTTTTAAAAAATAATTTATACTGTACATTTCATTTTGAGTTTATAAATAATATTCGTGATTGAACAACATTTTGTTCAAATATCACTGTTATAAAATCCGGTTGGAAACGAAACGGTAACTCGACTCGACTTAATAAAACTTTTGCGGACACAAGGAGTGAGAGCAAGAGAGAGAAAGACAGAAAGACAGAAAGAGAGAGAAAGAGAGCGAGAGAAAGAGAGAGAGAGAGAAGAAGAGAGAGAGAGAGAGCGAGTGCCGAGTGCCTAGTGAAACTAGTTTGTCATCACGCCATTCAAAGTCGTGTACTTTTTGTCGATACGGTGCAAAATAAATGTTGATCCCAGAATGCGTTGTTGTTTGAAAAACTTTATTTTCCAGTTTTCGATGTGATGTGTCCGTGTTCGAGGTTATTCCGAATAACCTTTCGTGCGGTATGACCAATTATGTAAATTCATTATTCTGAAATTGTTATTTCATATTATGTCTATGCACATGCGTGTGTATTTGTATTTGAATGTGTTTGTGTGTGTGTGCGAATGAGACGAACTTGCAGAAAAGTTGATTTTATTTTCTTGTTAGTTTATTGATATAATATTTATAGCATACAAATTGGTGATGTCGCCAAACGCAGTTTTATTCTCGATCTCAATTTATTCATAAAAACTGATTTCGAGTTCATTTTCGTAGTCACATTCTCGATCTAATTTTATGATATTTCTGACAAAAAAACAAAATCATAAATGAACTTTTGCTGCTTGATAAGCCTATAATATATTTGTAACGATGGTTTATTGGCCGTTTTATGACATTTTTCTATGATTTCATGCCGAATCGACAGAAATATGTCATAAAAGTGAAAATGATGAAAACTTTTCGTCTCTTGTTATTGTTCATAATTTTAACATTTTACTCGTTTCATTGCTTTGTAGCAAGCATTGTCGTCGTTTATTTTCGGTCACGATTTAGTGCTCATTGCTAAGGCAATTTCTTGTTAAAAGGAATCAAATGTTGTATGGAATTGGCGGACATTCATTGGTGAAAGGGTTAATGCGTTTGTACGTCAAACAACGATTATAAATCATCATCTGCTGCCACTGTTAAATGTCTATTTGGTGGTTGTTTTTGTGGTTAATTTAGTATTGAACGTATTAAAAGCACGCGCTTTGATCCAGTTCTTTCATGAACATTCGTTATATTTGTATTCATATTTCACAAACAATGTTTCTTTTTCATATCGGAGACAATTTTGTTTCGAGCAAATGAACGCGTTCCGCGGAAATACAAACATATCTAAATTTAAATAAGAATTTGGTTTTTTTTTCAAGAATTTAATGGAAGGAATGTCCATTTGCACTCCTCTTATTTTAGTTTTAAAAAAACTGAAAATGTGTCAGAATGAATGGAAAATTTGACCAAATGTCATGAGTTTTGAGACAAAACAAAGATACAAACCATTGCAATATCATTGGATTCGAATTCAAGAATTTTAATCTAAACACTCATCAGAAGTTCGCACTTAACATTTGGTGGAATAATAATATTTTATCAGTTATAAATTGCCTGTGCTGAAAGAAAAGTGAGCAAAAAGTCATTCAGCACGAGTATTACAAGTATGGCGAATGGTGTTGATTTTCAACAAATATGGAAGACCATTTGTGTCGCATAATATAAATATATACAGCGTACAGCACACAACACAATGATATACATCGCACATTGAATTTAGGGAACGAATGAGTATCGTGTGGAGGCGCTTAAGAATCACACTCGACAAGTGACAAAAGTAAATAATTGCCGAATGGTTAAAAATGTCAGCTACACCAAATAAGTAAGAGAGAAATGGTGAATAACGAAAGGGTTCGGTCAAATGTTTTCGATACATTTGCACATAACGGTCGCTGCACACCGTATTCAAGTAAATGGTAGACATTAAAATGGATGGAACGTAAAGTACGGGAGTTTTTGGCAATGGAAATCAAACATAAACCGTGATTACATTATGTAATGGCCATTGAATGTCGGATTACATGCTGTGGACGTTCACAAATGAACGACCGAACGTTTTGTAAAATGAATTAAATATGCTTTGAACACATCAGACGCACTCACACTCATCTTTACGTTATTTTATACGCACAACACACAAGTTGTAATTTTCATTTTTCTTTACAACAAACGGCGCTCGTTAAACATTCACACATTCGTTACATATGCAAAATCTTCAAACGAATAGCCATTTGCCCTCGAGATACGCATTTTTGTGATATGATGCATGTAAAAGGAATTAAATGATCCATTTGCCATATTCACAAATCCACCGATTCTGTTGTTTGTCGAGTAGACAGGCACGGATTAAATATTCAGAATGGAACAAATTTCAATGACCAATTTGCATACTTACATCGAGTTTGATTGTATCTTTCGCATCGCTATCATCATCATCATCAACTTCGTCATCGTCATCTTAACTGGACAAATTGACTCAAATGACTGACTTTTCTTAATAAAACAGTTTATTCGTTGAAGTAATCATCTTATGGCAGTTATGCGAGTAGCGAATCTGTGCACAGTTAGTTAGTTCATGTTAATTTTGATAGTTGAATAAACAAGCTAACATTGATAGTTGATTTTCAGTATACATAAGCGAGCCGATTCGTAAAAGTAGGTAGCGATTTGAAGGTAGCCAAAAGATAGTTTTGAATTAGAAAATGTGCTCGTTTGGCATAATGTGTGAGCTATTTTGTGCTCTTTTATCGACCCTTTTGATTCGGAAACGTTGTCCGTGAATATGAGAAATGTGTACGACCGGTGAAATGAAAAGATGAGAAATGTGAATAAAAAAATATCAAATAAAATATTTAGCATACGCGTTTTGTGGCCTCGGAGACAATTTCTAATATACTAAAGCCGGCTCGGCCTAATGGAAAGTCTGTCGACAGAGCATCGTGAATGTCTAATAAAATGTTTTGTTCGTCCGTTTTTTTTACACTTCTTCCTCATTCCATAGCCAGCTCCGTTGGGTAGGCGCTGTGGATTTTAATATCCAGCATGCATTCCGTCTACATATTAATTTAACATAATGGTTACCGTCATTTTCAGGACGACCATTCCTATTTTAACATATATCTAATACATGCATGTCGTTGCCATTGTTATGCGTTCGTGTTCCAACTTACCATTTCGAATCCAATGTGTTTCAAAAGGCCAATGGACCATCATTTGCAAAGATATCACCAAGCACCACATATATACCACACTGAATACGTATTAAATAAAATTTTTGGAATTTGCCATGTTTTCCCATTGAATTTCACTATGGTTTTCGGGGCCGGCTTTATGTATTTTGCAACAACACATTTTCCTATCCGACCGACCATCTACGTGAATATTTGAATAATAACAATTTTACAAAATTGTTTTCACAAACAAAAGATATCTTTCATTCGACCGGGCCATGTTTTGTCCTGCGCTACTAAAACACTACACACACACACATACACGACCATGCAATTTCGAAATCCAATGAACAAAATCCAAACTGAAAATTTATACCTAGCAGCCAGCCAGCCATGAGTTTTAAAATACTTTTCAAAAAGTTACGACCATAATGCGGCACGCATGACAGAAAACGGAAATAAAACTCATATTACGGGACCGTTTTTATTATGTGCCCTGTGTAATGGTTTTGTCTTTGGAATGCCAAAAAATAAATTCAAATAACGTAATACACATTCGTCGTACAATACTTTCTGTGCAGACACACGCACACACAAACACACAATAGCACGCATTAATGTGCCTTTCTTGAATGAAAAACATTTCATCGCCTGGGTCCGAGTGAATTTCATTTTTGGTCAACGGATTCGCGGTTTTTCCATTAACAATTTTCCACAATCGAAATTAAATTGATTCGCCTGAAAGGCAAATTTCATCGAACCAACCAAAAATAAACATTGAATTTGCATTTGGAATTCCAAGCAAAAAAGAAATGTTTATTTATCAGTAGGAACAACAAAAGGGCTTTCCGAGTATGGGCCGCTGGCAATACGATTCCACATATCGACAAAAACATAAATAGATAATTGCATCCGCTTTCTATTCAAATTTTTGATGGTGTTCCTCTTGCCTGCTCGTGCCACATCATTTTATTTGAACCAATTGATACGCAAAATCCATCTAAGACCATCCAAATATTCTCAATAGCTGCAAGCCATTTTAAATGTCTGCAAGTAATTCCATTCAATTGGTTGCTACTGCAACTATTTCAAATGAATGCGAAAATAAAATTGAAGAGAAAACTTTGACATCCCATGTTTTTGTATTATCATCAATTTACACACGGAAGAAATTCTTCTGAAGAATAATTAATTCAACTGATTTCGATATGGAAATTATTATTTAAGACAAATTTTTCGTAAGACAAACTTTTTCTTTCAATTTATCTCTAATTTTTTAGAAAAATCCCATGGAAAATTATCTCAAATGAAACTGACCGAAAGGTTGCAACATCATTTAACCCCTTCATTGATTTGTTTCATTCATGTTTACATTTTCGTTTTATTTTCACTTCAACGTAAAGTTTGCCATAATACTATGTATTTTAGTTAAAATCCAGTCAAACTGGTAACTGAAATGTTCGTTTTTGCCCTATTGTCATACAAAGAGATCAGAAGCTGTGGCCTGCATCCATTCAAAAAGCAGTGTGTTTTCATCATTTTTGTAATTTACATATAATTTGTATCACTTTTAACATTTTGAACTATTGGCACTGGTCATTTCACAACTGATCAATCTGAGGATGCTGTAGAAAAAAAATTGAATGAAATTCCATGAAAAAAAGGGGGAAACAATATGAATAAATAAACTGCAAATTATGGTCTGCAAATTAGGGTCAAAATTGCATTTTGTGAAATGAAAACATTTCCATATTTTAATGAAATTATTGTTTTTTAATTGAATTTTTGTCGTTTTTTCACGTTTTCACCAAATGATTAAAAGTTCGGGCGTTGTTTTCGTATTTGGTTCAATTTAATTGAGTAAATTTTTGCGATGAAGTCAATATCACAAGAATTCATGATGATTTTTTGCTGTTGAATAAATTTGCTCTTGAATGATACGATTCGCTTCATATCAATAATTCTCTTTGTTCATTATGTGAACGTAATATTCAGCTATTGACACAGTGTAGTGTCTATTTGGCAAAAAATCTTGGCAATGCTTTTCAATTTGTGTTCAAACACCTTTTCGCGGGTTAGTAGTTGATGATGATGATGATAATGAAAAAAATTCAATAATAACTAAACTGAAGATTATTTGCACTCGCCACGCAGTTGAACCAATTTCAATTACACTCATATACGCTTTGCATTTTTAAATATCCCAATAATCGCGTTACATTTTGAATATTTTTTATGCAATTCCAAAAATTCATTTGATGTTTTAGGTTTGTGACTCTGCAAAATGTTGAAAGAGTTTACACTAAATCTAAATTCAATATTTTGTTCCATATTATATATGCATTTTTCAACATTTTGACAAATAAACATTTCAGTGGTTTTATAGAGCAACGTTGATTCATCCATTTGTTGTTGATTGAGTTTTAAAATTTATTATTTCACCGAATTAAATCACTTGATGGATGATGTCTAATTTAAATTGCTTCCTAAAAATCAGTTGTATGTGTCATTCGATTCTTTTTTTTTTTTTTTTTTTATCAAAATTTGCATTCGAAAATGCAGTTAACATTTTCCTTTTGCAATGTACGATATTTTCAATTTAGCTTCAGGGCGTGGATTAATTTCAAATCGCATATAAAACGGATTTCATACTTTATGTGATTTGATTTTCAACCAAACTGCACTAATCGATCTCTCTAGTAATTATATATTGATGAAATGTAAATGGAATGTCATGTGTTGATGTTGTACGGACGGAAAAACTTTTGTTTTGCTTTTTATTCGCCATGGCGAATAATTGCAATTTATTTCAATTTGCTGTGAAAACCGCCCATAACAGGATATTGCTGTTTTGAAATTGTGAAAATTTCATAAACCAAACATTTCACATCAAGTCAGTTCAACTTGACTGTATGCCAAATTTTCGATGCGGCATTTATGCTATGGCTCCATTTTTTCTCTCAAAAACTTAGTTGCGGCTGACATTTCGATTAAACGGGTATTATTTGAAAGTTTCGTAGCCAATACAATTTTAATGTTTGGTTGAATTTTTTTTTTCTTTTTTTTTTGCAAAATTTTCCAAATGTAATTGCTAAAATAGGATTAATTTTTAGTGAAAAAGTTAAAGTTTCATGGAAATGTTCACTGCATCATTAGTACCATAGATGAAAGCAATCGATATTGTACTATGTTCGATTGTAATTGCATTGCATAGAGTGAAGATAGAGTGAAAAAAAAAAAACGGATCAAGGACCATCATCCATTCGGCCATTTTGGATTAAGTAATTATTACATATTTCGAACCGATTCCCAAACCAAACCAGATATATTACAATTCCCCGTTTGCTCGCGGTGTAATTCAATACGGACAAAAGAACTTTTCGTTCCATTGTCACCCAAACGCCTTCACCGTTACTGTTACGGTGCTACTGCTACTACTGCTGCTGATGATGAGGATAAGGATAGAAGAAGAGAAAGAAAGAAAGAAAGAAAGGATGAATCGTAACAATAAAACGCATTTCGAATGGCAATGTAGTCCATTGCATTATCCTATAATATCCGAATGGATTGTGTACAATAAGTCACCATCAAAAAGGTCGTAAAACTCACACATCACCAAATCACAATCACAATCACAAATACAGTTGCACAACGATTCAATTCAGTTTCATTTCATTTCATTTCAGTATGACCAATACATTTGTGAGCAAAACATAGATTGGAGAAAGCGCACATGAAACTCACTGGTTCACTGAAAAACCATCGGAAAATAAATGAGTTTGCTACCTCCGAATAGCATTGCGAATAAACAACCAGAGCAAATGGTTGGCTTAAGATAAAATGTTAGCTTTCTAGTGCCCAAGTGCTATTTATAAATCGAAAATTATGTTTGTGTGTGTTTGTGTGTGTATGTGTGAGAGTTTGTATGTATAACGTCACAAAACAAAAACCAACCGCATCACACCGGCGAATCGTGAACCCTATGAAATGGATCGCTCCATTCTCTTGCTCTTGTGTTCAGTTCTGTTCTTTGCCTTTCTGTTCTGTTTTTTGTTCACTCGATGCTAGTTGTGTGTGCTATATCGCGTTCAAATACATTTCATTTATCGTTGCTGCGGTAGAAAATTCGTGCCCGAGAGTTAGGAATACACTTTCATGTGAATATAAAGAGAGCGATAGAATGTTGGTGGTATCGTGGACGAGCGAATGGTTGTGTGTTCTTTTGTTTCGAACACTTCAAAACGCAAAAAGATGTGCTATATATATATATATATGGAGAGAGAGCTATATAGAATGAAAATGGGAACAACGAGGCTGCTGTAGTTACACAATGTCCGGTAGCATTGGCAATGATAAATGAGCATTTTGGATTCTTTGCTATTTCATATGGCATGTTTTTCATGATACAGAGGCGGTTTTGTGCGCGCGCGGGGTTGTGCACAACGAAATGGTAGTATAGCCTGCTTAAAAATATGGATGCGGTGAATCCATTGTACATGTGGCTAAGCATACTCTCTGCACTCTCCAACCGACTTTGTTTGCTATTGCTCCACATTTATTATTTTTCGAATGGATTGAAATATGCTGTTTGCAAGGAATGACTCCTCTATAATAAGCCATAGAGTGTATGTGTTTGTAAGTTTTTTTTTTTTTTTTTGTATTTTACATCCACTTCTATTTCTTTAATTTACTTTGGAGCGCACACAATAATACAAACAGGCAGAAAGAACTGCGGTGAGCATTGGTTAAAATAAAGCAAAAAGCGACAGAGAAAGCCGAGAAGAAAAAAAAAAACAACGAATACAGAATAACAAAAGCATTTCAACTGGATCGAGTTTGATATTTAATTTCATGCACAATCATACAAGCGATACCGTGTTCGCTGATATATTCCGTGGCCAAATACACTGTACCGATTTGATTGAGATGGATCGACTCAACAGCATTGCTGTGCTGTGCTGTGTTGTGCTGAGCTATGAAGAGACGTTTGATTGCTGAAATCCCATACCTCTTTTGCTTGATTGTATGCACGATATAAAGTTCTTAATAAGTTTGTTCTTTTATTCTTCCACCTTCGGTGACTGACTGCGGCCAGTGCTATTCAATGTATTCCATTTGTAGAAGAGATGCTCATTTTGCAAATGTTAGGGAAAATTGTGTGTTTTATAAATGATTCGGACATGACTGGAATAATCAGTTCGACGTAAGGTGTTCAAATAATAAACGCACATTGACACGCTAAAAGCCCCCCTCCCTCCCTCACATATACAGAATAAGTAAAGTTTTCTCAAAAGAAATTCACTCTCGGTCTCGCTCACCCTTAATGATTTATTGATTTGCGAGACAAACCGGAGATGGAAAGTCAGTTTTTTTTTTTAAAAATTGCAAATCAAGTTTTTTTCTTCATCTTTAAGAAAATGGGACGATTGTACTCGAGAGCAGGTTTGTTCCACTTTTTGATTCTGGACTTTCCTTGAGCTATTTGTTTATGTTTCGAATTAAAATTATTATGATAAATGAAAATGTGCTATGGTAATAAACGCCATCTCTTTGCAGATGGTTAAATTAGCTACTCAATTTCTATGTAACAGCTGAAGCCAACGTATTCGAACGCATGCAATACGAAGGAGAGGTATGCGAACGCATCGGTTTTCCCCTCGAAATGACCATCAGACGGTTGAAATACATAACACGTTATGTAGGCAACGCGCTTATTTATCGTCGCTGTTCAACGTAACTGCATTCACATGGATGTATATACTTCATTGTACATACATTGTGTACAAACAAATGTCGCACTCTTAAGGGTTTATTCACGTCGGCTTCCGTTGTTATTTACACCGCAATTTTTTTTTTCCTGTACGAGAATTCTTATTGGAATAACAATACTCAGACAGTGAGTTTTTGCCAATATTTTTTTTTTTTTTTCGTTCAAAATAGAAAAAGTTTTTTTGGGAAGTGATCAAATGGTAAGAACTACTTTTATTTTTAGCCGATTTCATGCATATTCAATAGAAATGAATTCGTCCAAGTTCATTTCGATTTTCATTTAAAATGTGTAAACACAATTCAACGAAGCATATAAATTGACAAGATTTGCTTAATATTTGCTCAGTGGTCAAATAAGAATGGCAACAATACATACATTACGTGGAATGAGAGCATGTAACAGCTCTGTTTGAATATGTAACATTTTAAACGAGAAACCAGGTAAAGCGAATACCATTTAATACATTTTCGTAAAATGTACGGAAGAATATGGTGCGGTGAGAAAATGTTATTTGTTTTTGTTCCATTTTCCAGCCAATGAATGTAAGACATGCTATTTGGTTCACATACGAAAGTTTCTAAGACATATTGGTTAAAATGGGAAAATGTCCTTGTTTGTGTCCATTGTCGATATACAAATAAACGTATTCAGTGAAACGTACGGAGCACACGGTCGCATCTCGTGTCGCTTTGAAATGTTTGTAGATGACGAAACCATTTTCCACAGAATTGAAAAGAAGAAGAAAAAAAATACAAAAATACAAAAAAACAAATATTTGATTAGTTTCATTTTTGTATGTTCGCTGGATGTTTCTGGAGCAATAGTGTCTTATTGCAAATAACATTTATTTCAATTGACTACATCGCAAATTTAATACAAATTCATCCTAAATACACATGTTACATTCGATTAACGTGAATTCAATTCCAATTGAATTGGATTGAATTCTTCTTTTATTTTAATACCGAACATTGGTTGTGGTGTTACCTCGAATTGGACACGTGTACTTTAATTATTTAGATTTTCAATTCAATTTATTTCAATGCAAATGCCATTCGAACGAATGGAAATGTTTTGTTTCACTCTTTTTTCTTTGGATAGTTGTGTACAATGGAATTCATTGAATATGAGCAGCATGGATTTCATTCAACTTTCCGATAAATTAAAACAAATGAATAAAAAAAAGAACAAAAAAATTGGAAAGAAATTAAATGAAAAGCGAAACGGATGGCATTCAAAATATGGTTCGACTTGATACATAGTCTGGTTTATGAAGAAGTTTCAAAACTTTGTTATTGTTCACAAGCATAAAATACCATCGTTCGAAATAGTCGAATTTGCAATACACGCTCGAAATGCCCACCCCCTGCCCATGCCCATGATATCATTAAATCAGTAAATTTTCTCGTTCAAAGAAACGCAACTATTGTAAAATGTACTCTTTGCTTGTATTTTGTCTATCTATAGAGCAACAGCAAATTTTCCTAATTTCGCCTGCCCGAAAACCGAAGTTGAAACTGAAGCTGGAAAAACTTTTTCTTATTCTGTACAATCCAAGATTTGCAGTTAAATGTGAGTGCCGAAACAAGAGAGTTGAGGAAGTTAGATGGAAAAGAGTACTGGTAAGAAATATATGTAGAGTGAACAAGGCAGCATCAATGAGTATAAGTTTATGGAAAAGTTTTTTTTTTACATCATCTTCGTCTTCTTCTTCTTATTCTTCGTTTTGGTTCATGAATCAATGGAAAGGAGAGAGAGAGAGAGAGAGAGAGAGAGAGAGAGAGAGAGAGAGAGAGAGGGAGAGCATGAGCATGAGTATACATTTATAAAATACGGGTAAACAAACATAACTAGCCAAAGGGTGGACTCTAGCACATTCACGGAATTTTCAAACAAAAGAGAAATTCAAATAATAAACTGTAATTTAAACAAACCAAAAGACACGAACAACTACCACAACTAAAAGACGGAACTTTAGCCCAAATAAAATACACCATTTTCGCCCGGCATGAACAAAAACTTTTTGCACTCGAACATCAAGTACGACGCTTTGGTTGTGGCGGCTTCGTTTCATGCATTTTCCAAGGTTTTCTAGGTAATAAGTTCAATAGAATATGCATTTTGGCGAACAAAACGAGAAAGAGAGACGATATATAGTTAAAGTGCATTAAAAGCATTTGTATGTGTGTTTGTGTATTGAATTTTGTAAGCCGAACGATGGCTAAGACAGCTTTTCATGCGGCAAACTCATTTTAATAGATATATTTTCGAGTCGTTTGCATTGTCGTTGTGCGGTGTGGATGCCAAATACTTGGCCAATGTTCGTCTTATGTTGACTTTTCGAGGAAGTTTCCAATTGAAAATTTATGCATACAATTGAGCGTTTGTGTGTGTGTGTGTGTGTGTGTGTTGTCTTTTTGTGTGAGGGTTTGGTTTAAACAACGAACATTGAATAAAATCGAAATCGAAATGAAAATCAATAGAACAAAAATTAAACAGCATTGCGAGCGTACAAAATTTGCTAAGTCGTACTGAACATGAATCCAATTGGACAGAATTGAAGATTTTAACTTCTAATTGAATCAGCTGCGAGAGTTGAATTGTTGTTGAATTGGAAATAGGGGCAACCATTACCATTGAAAAATGTCGATTTTCTATCTCGTTTTAACCATCGTCATTGCGACATTTATTTGGACATTTTCAACGGTCTTTGCCCATTCATTTGATTGATATAACATCAACACTGTATTTTGGTACACTTTTCCGCTCAGCGTCGCATCTATTTCGATAGATTTTGTATCGTTCGACCACTTTTCAAGCGAATTAAATTGACAATCAACGATGATTTAATTAACAAGAAGCTTTTCCAAAAACTTTTGAAGCTCACCAACAACAGACAACACACCAAGACATTATTTTGGTTTTGAATGTTTCCGAATCATTTCCATTCTGTTGATTATCACAAAACAACATTTACATAACGGACGCACTTTTATTATTTTTATTATTATTATTTTGGCTTCTAAAAATAGTTAAAAATGTTCAGATGTTAAGATACATAAATTTAGATTCATTTCAAACGTATTTTAATTTGATATTCATAAATGTGGCTGTAAAAAGAGTCCAAATTTTTTAACGAATTCATAACTATGAGCCCAATTTATACAACTAATTTATATTCAATATGACCTTTTGTTTTTATCTTATTATTCAAGTTTAGCTTGTGTTATTTACGTCAAATCTTTTGATCCATCTTTGAGTAATCGATTCATTGATTTATTTCATTTTGAACGTTTTCCGGATTCTATAAATTCAAATTGAAACTTAGTTTTTGAATATCAAATTTAAATTCAATCAAAACTCCTATTTCAAAACAATTCACTTATAAACATTTTCAGTCAATTTCAAGCGAAATACAATTTAATGCTTCAGAGAGTGGAAAATTTTGATTTAGTTCTTTGAACTTGTAAATTAATTATGAATTTTCTAATTTGTTTAATTGGAATTGGTCATTTGAAGATATAAAAAAAAAAACGTTCATCTGGTTCTTCTCTTTTAGTTTTAATCATGAATTTTGTATTGCGGAAAATTTGTGAAAGTGAAATGGATGGTAGTGGACGTAGATGGAAGAGCGTAAAAATATATAAAATTTATTCAATTTTCATATTTTCACGTAAAAACCATATATTCAATGGTGTAGCATTGAAAAGGCGACTAACTAGTTAAAGTGTTCTCAAAATGCGGTGCTTTGCGTCAACAAATCCCAATGCGACAGCTAAATATATATAATGCGTCTAAAACGACTATATATATCGCACAAATAGTGTACGTTGTACATATATATTCATGCAATTCCAATTGGTATTTCACATCCAATATGAAAGGTACAATGAGTTGCGTATATGTGTGTGTATTTGTATATGGAACAAAAGAAATTGAACAATGAATAAAGGACGTAATTTCTATTGTATTATTTTGCTATAGTCATTCAATGGACATGAAATGAATGTATAGGTGAACAGTTGTTTTTGTTACATTGAAAATGTTCAAAACGGTTATCGTATCGTGTATTGCTGCATATAGAACGATAAATGGGCACATAAGCCAGAAAAAAGAGGGATGAGAGAAAAATATTTTCTGTTATTTGGACTACCAAATAGAAAGAGGGGTGGTTCTCTGTAGGCTACTTGAAATATTTTCATTTTGTTTTATCTGGTCGATGTTTGAGTCAGATTTTTGTCGTAAATTTTTGGTTTAAAATGACTATTTTATGCAGAGTTTATTTGTTTGTTGATTCTTTTCCATCCATTCTTTTAGCCAGTTGAATGTTAAAATGTTGAATTAAAATGACCACCAAAAACGAATATTTCTCTTAATTAAATGAAAGACGCATGGAATAAACGCAGCATCTGTGTGCAAATTTACTAAAACTCAACGTTAACAGAGATGTTTATGTTCAGAAAAATTACAACAGGTACTATGTGTGTATATCACAATTATAGCGAATGGCATGATGCCTGACCTACGACGACATCCAATTTGCATATCGCTGATTTAATGTGGAGAGCGCGACGTGCGCGCAAAATATGAGCAAAACAAAATGTGGATCGTTGAAATGTAATAAAATTCCGTAACAGCAAAACATACGCTATCCATGCTCATGAAGTGTTGGTATCATATCATTCAGTTTGGATTTACGTGGCAATGAACCAAATGATGGAATTTTCTTGAAGAAAATTTTGACTTACCATGAACCGTTAGCAAATGAAATTTCTCTTTTATTAGACGTCCGACGGATGGATATTAAAGTGCTTCTTAATATTTCATGGCTATTTCAACGATTACGATAAATATGCTGCATACGTGTGGCTCTCACTTTAAATGCGAAAAAAAAACAAAAAAATTAGATTGAGAGAGAGAGAGAGAGCGAAATCGATTTGGCCAAAACGGAAAAGAAATTATGGTTAAAATTCAACATCATGAGATGCAAACAGGTTTGCATTTTCATGTCTGGCATTCGCAAAAATTATTGCATATGAATGCTATAAATCGAATCTAAAATGATATTTGATACTTTTGCATGAACATTCAATCGTTTTGCGCGCACGTTTTGATGGTCCTTTTAGAAACGATATTTTTCAACATAAATCTTTTGTTAGAAATTTGTTCCAATGTCGTGAGACATTGAGAATTTTTGCTTAAAAAATTTTTTGATGATTTTTTTACTTATGTTTAATGCAAATTTCATAGATTTACGAAACTCAACATTTAAATGTCGGCGCCTGTTTCATTCAATCATAGTATTTTTGAATTTTAACCAAATTCAACACCGTAAAATCACTCCAAAACAATCTTCCAAGTTATAAAATGAAAACTCTAAAAATGGCCGATGGCTTTCGACGCACGTGTACACTGTATAGGTCAACAAAAGGAAAAAAGCTTTATTACTTTATATCCTTATTAGCATATTTTTATTCATTTGGTCATCCCGAGACGTGAATTTTGTGCCAAACAAATCTGAATATACATTGAACTGGAATCACAATCGTTGCCAGAATAAATGAAATGAATGTTTTGCCATTAATCGAAAAATGGGCCCAAAATAAAATAATCGCGTTTAAACCTTTTTGGTTCGGTGCTCATTGCATATATATGCATATGCGTTTTCTGTAACCAACCGATTTTAAAACACATGGCAGAAAACTTGCTTCACAAATCGTACAATGCAAAGGGTTTTATTTTTTTTTTTTTTAATTTTAAATTCGAAATGATTCAAACAATTCATTTGGTTGGTGAGAGGGTTTTTGTTAGTAAATACAAAGCGATATGTTTGGATCGTGAAACAATTCGAAAGTAAGAGCCACAAGTTAATAAAATATTTAAATGTTCATTGCGTCATAATTTGTTGAAGTACGAAGTGATGTTCTATTTCCATGTCCATAGAATCTCCTTAAGACCGACGCTTACGAAAGTGAAAAATTAACAGTTGATTTGACGCCATTATAACTATGACCTAGTAAATGCATACAATGAATGCAAAATGTTGAACATGTGATACATTTCCAGAATGGGTTTGATTGTGATTGATTTAAATGGAAATGTGTCAAAGAGTAATGTCAGCTATTCAACAATTTCTAGCAGAAATCGAACTGATTTTTCTTTCATTCTCTATATTTCGATCATTTAACACGGTAAATCATAATTTAAAATCTATAAAAACCAGGCCTGTTACATTTTTGCAATCGAATACTTTTCAATTCCCTAAGCGACAGTGAATAATGGTTGTGCTGTGCAATGGATAGTTCAAATTGAATCCGGTCAAATGGAATTAGACAACGGTACATTTGAAACATACTTGATTGGGTGAACAAGCAAAAATAACACGGAAATTCAATACCAATCAACCCCTTTTAGACGCACAAACGTCTTTGGCGCAATTTTTTTTCCTTGAATTTTTATTTCGTTCCACTACGTCATAGATTTGGACTTACACTACAAATGTGTTTGTTTGATGGTTTGCTACGTTGCCGTTATTCGTTTTTCTTTCATTTGGTTCTATCTTTATTTGTATAAGTTTGCTACTTTCTTTTATTTTTATTGCATTTAAAAAGGGTCAAATGCAGATAAATGTTTTTGTTTTCTTCGGTGCCTTAGTCTCTTTGTATTTCCAGGAACGTAGAAACCCTAAGATGGAACAGAACTAAATGCGTTCGAACGTATGATGTTTTCTAATTTTTGTTTTAGCGATATAAAGTTTAAATCGAGAAAAGAGAAAAATGACTCAATGTACGACGAAAATAGATGGTTTCGTTGGCCGATTACGTTGGGCAATACCCGTTAATGCATTAACAAATTAACAGGAAATTCGATAGGCTACATCGAACATGCAAGTAAATGAACCCATTTCCATCGACCGATCCGATATATTCCAAAATTCGATTGATGCTCAACTTTTTACAATCCATCTCGTATGCTCGCCACAAAACTGAATGATTGCTTTTAACCAAATGAAAGAATATTGATGCGAATATTATGGAATTGGCATGTAACAATTTATGCGCTTTTTTTATTCTGTTTTTTTTTTCTTTTTGCGAAAGCTAGACGCGCATTGACACACAAAAAAAACCAAACTAAATTTGCGGTAATAAACGGGAGCTAGGTAACAAATACTTAATGGTCGCCCACTTGTAAAAAGAAATATAGTCGCTCTTTTCGTTAGCGAATGGTAAACATTTTCTTTCGTTTCATTCTAGTGGAAAATGCAAACCAATGGTAAAACGAACCATATAAATTGCTTTTGGTGTCGGAAAATGTAACATTTTTCATTTTCAACATCGCATCGATTGGAATGTTATAAATTACGGTGACGTTTTTCCACAGAGTCCGAGCATACTTTAAACCGATCCGCGACCGTATTTGAAGTGAAAATGGATCGAAAGTAAGCAAAAAAAAAAAAGAAGAAACGATGGAAGAAAACCTCAAATTGAAATAAGTTTGCCAAACCGGCAAAAGGTAGATGGGCAAGCGTTTCTGTTTTTAGACTGAAGGCTCTTAGAAATATTCGCCCGTTACCAAGAAAACTTTTGACACGTTGTAATAAAATAGAGTGGAGATACCGTTTCATTTGAAATATTTTTCTGTTTCTATGGACACAAAAATAGTTTGGCCATTTAGCTGTTACAACGATATCGATACACAATTTCAAAAGTGTTAAATTGCGCTCATAACTCAAATATTTATTGCGATTCTCCAAAACCATTTTACCCTTTTTTCACTTTCGATTCATAAAGGCAATAAAAAAAAATATGACAAACAAAAATGCACGGCATCGCCAATTGGAAAGAGACAATATTTCAAGCGCCGGTCATACACATTCAGGTTGTGTATATTTGTTTAACAAGCACCAAAAGTCTATCGAAGCGGCAATAAAAAGTCGTTACAACTCAAAACAAAATAAATATATAAATGAAAAAAAAAAATGCAACAAAATATTGTAGAACGAGAGGAAAAAAAAGAAACACGGGCCTCGTTGGCATTTCAAAATAGGAAGACGTTCGGGTTATGTTTTAGTTAACCCTTTTTTTTTTGTCTCTCTATCTGTGTCTCACGAAAAATATTGTTCAATATTTGGTGAGCCATTTGTTGATAGAAAGTTGATTCCGGTACTGGAGCTGCATCACAATACAAAGCCATTTTATTCTTTTCCGATGTGATGAATTATTACATTTTCCTTTCGCCATTCAATTGTATTAATTGTTGAAATTGACGAACCGAACTCGTTTCGCGGTAATTATTCACTTTTTATATTGCGCATTGTTTAAAGTTAATCTATCGAATTTTGGTTTGTTCACTTTTTTTTTTCATTTTTTTGGATTTGTGAATGAAATGAAGCGAAAATGAATTGAGATAGTACATATGAGCCAGAAGCAAGTAGCATGAGTCTTCTAACTGATGAATACACATGAGACTCAAGACTATTTCATTGCTATTTAACTCTCTGGGAATCATTTTGGATTTGTTTCCATTGCAGTGCATTCATTCTTCCGGATATGTATGTGTTTTTTTTTTTTGCAATATGATGCGTTTCTGTGTGACGATGACTTTGGCGAGTCGATAGTTTTTGTCATCCCAAACAAAAGTATTGACACTACAAAATCCAATAACAAAGACAACAGTGACGATAAATAAAACACCCTTTTTTTATACATTCGAATGGAAAATGCGAAATCACTTTTAGTTCAAGTTTCAGACTTAGTGCAAAAAGGCGACCAAACAATGAAACAAACAACGTACCGTTTTGTTGCATTCAGCTCGTATATTTTGTTGTTTTTTTTTTTGCACACGAAGACATTAATCAAAAAATCCCTTTTTGACTGTGATGTTTTAAAATAGTTCCTTTTTGTTTATGTGCGTTTCTATGACACTACGTGCTGCAACTGGTCTCTCAAACTGAATTATGGCATTATCATCGAACGCGGTTTTAAAATCGATTTTCAATTCCGATTTAACATGACACTTTTTTTTTCTCGATTCATATCTCATATCGAACATATTGCCAATGAAAATGTATCGCTTACATTGATACATTTTTTATAAACCCTATGCATTTATTCAACTCTTTTACAGTAAACATGTTGCATGTATTGCAACCGACAGATATAAAGTGCTGCATCAAATGAATGCTCAATTTTAAATTTGATGCGGCCTGATTGTTATTGCCGTCTAATATTCACCATGAAATTAGAAATAAAAATGAAAACTAAAAATTCTCAAAAATTTACTGCCAAACAACGAAAAAAAATGTTATCTGTTTCCTTTGAATCGTTTCCCCTTGAATTTAACTCATTACATATAAAAACTCATACGCTTGCACATTATTTTAAAACTGGTTTAACAATGACTTTCATTAGTAAAGCGGATGAGAAGCGCACGTTCATATATGACATCTTACGAACTTTATAATTTTTATTGTAATTTTCCTGCAAGAATTCATCGGTGGTCATTTCAACACTTTGTCACTCGATAGTTACTTGAAAGAAGTTATCGTCTTCATTTCTAAAAATCATCACGCCAAACTGGTCAAGCCACAAAATTCCCATTAAAAAAAGATTACAAGCAAAATAATAACGATAGTTTCAAGGAAATAGGTGAAAAGAAATGTTTTTATTATTGCATAAACATTAAAATGCAGCCCTAATTTTTGTATTATTTTCATCCTGCATACATGTAACAACATTTTTACGTATTTCATTATGATTTTTGCCACACTTTTTACCTATTGACCTATTGCATCCTCTTGTTTTCTCTTCGTATTTGATCCATCTCACCGCATTTGATGGTTGGAAAAAAAATCAAGAGAAAAATGGACAGGAGATTGACAATGATGAAGCACGTACAAGGTCATCATTGGTCAGTTTTAGCGTAAATATACAGGGAAATATAGAAAACAAGGGATGCTGTTCAATTGTTTGGAATTCATCAATTTGCATGAAAAACTAGATCATTGATGCTGTTTTTTTTTTCACTTTCATGGAAATTATGTTGTTCGTATTGTTTGTGTTTATTTTTTGTATGATGATCGACTTGCACCTAATGAATAAGTTCAATGACAGCATTTACGAAGAGTGGTTTTTAGGTCAAAAGTGGTTTTTAAGGATTCTGTTGATGCGATTTGATCTCATTTTTTTTTTATGAAAATGAGATAATTCTGTAAATGGGGTGAATAAATAGAGCACATTTCTTTTTCTACGAAATTCATTTGTTAATAGGAAATGGTACGCAAGGTCAAAGTGCAAACATATTTGGGTATTGGTATTTTAAATACAATTAAAACGAACGAAAGTGATGCTGAACAAACAAAAAGTAACGTCGAAAAAAAAAAATATAAATGGGACCCTTAGTGTGTTATTTGGAATGATGTTTGTTTCGCTCAAATTTATTTTCTTTTAGTTTAAATTGAATAAGCATTTTGGTTTTGAGTTTTTTTTTCTGTTGTTGGTTTGTTTGCACAAATCGATGCTTGACAGTGCCGGTAATATGTGATGAATGAAAAAGGAGGTATGTCAGACTCCCTACGGTGTTCAATTTCACACAAATCAAAATCAAAAATTTAAAACGAGCAAACAAAATAAAGAGAAATAAAAAAAAATTCGGCTGTTTTCATTTCACAAATCACACATACGTACACAAGTTAGACAAATCGCTCGATTTTTTCTTCGTCTGTCATGTCGAATGCATTGCAAGTGTGCTGTTGATCGACGCAAATGAATTCAATCAAGCTGAAAGTGTCAGAAGTAATAATAATGGTTTGAGAACCTCCCATAATTTAACAAAAGAACAGCATACAAATTTGTTCAACAGTGGTGACCGTATATGCCAGTAGCATTCACCTTCGATATATATATATCGTAGATTTTCTATCAGCAACTATAGCAACCGATTGAACATTTAATTTAATTGAAGCGATTTTACAAAAGGACATTTGAAATTGTAAATAAAACATTTCGCAATGTATGTATACGAAATGTGGAGATGACGATTGTGATGCGCTAATTTCATTTCACAACGAAAATGTTAAACAGATTCAATTTCAATTGCACAAATGGTAACTATGATAAATTGATTGATGTTTCAAACACTTGATCTAATATTAAATGCGATTGATAGAAATACGAAAGATAGGATTTGTTGCCAACGGTGAAGCTGTTGAACTCGCATGTATGCAGATCACATACAGTCTATAAATAATTTGCAAAACATTTCAATTGATGCACCACCGATTGCATGGTTACCATATATCAACCACTCGGTCGCTATGCAATTGATATTGATACCTAACACATACGTCATGTGACCGTTACTATTTGTGCTCATCACCACTAACGGCACAAGACGACGCGAACCGATTTTCGATCAATCGAAACATCAAAAAACATTTTCTTTAAATGGTTAACTAAATCGGGGGCGGGCATTTAATTTGTAAATAGTGAAGACCTTCGAATTTACGATATTTTATTTGATTCAACCATTTTCTTTTCAATCGATTGCCTATGCTCGAAACTTATTCAATAACATCAAAAAAAAAAAAAAGGAGAGAAAAGAAGAAAGAAAGATAGTACGATTTCCATGGATTTCTCGTGCACAGATTTTATTGAATGAAATTCGAAACTATTGTATGTTTGAGATTTTATTCCTCTTTTGTTATCTATTTGCAAATAACTAGCATTGTACGCGTGTTTCAATAGAATGACTGAAATCTATATACAAAAGATAAAAACGAAATGAAATGAAACGATAAAGTATGAAGAGTCGCCTTGCGATTAGCTACGCCCGAATTTTTTTATTTTCTCTCATTGCCCGATTCAATTCAAGAACGTTTCATATTTCAGATCACGATAAATATTCATACCATTTAAGTCCATTTTATATTCTATTGACAAATGTCGGAGACAGCTCAAACCACAATAGAAAAAAAAATAGCAAACTTTCGATAGACGAGAACTGAATCTGGTTTAAAAGTTTTTCTGTGAAACATTGTACCATTTACAAAAGGAAGATGTGTGTGTTTTCTTCATTTTTTCTTTTTTGTGTATTCATGAGTTTTTTTTTTTCTCTTCTTCTGTGTGCTAGCACAGCTCTCATATTTTACGATATCACAAACGAATCGAAAAAACGGCGACAATGGCAGCGACAATAACAAAGAACCACTTAAAATTCTGTTTAAATTGAATTGAGATTGAATCACTAACACGCAAACAAACATAACAGAAATATGAATATGGCTGGCAAAAATCGCAGCTCATCAATGTTACTTTGGCCACGATGGGCGCGCGCACACATCAATGTGTTCGCATCAAAAACAAACTCAAATTTGTTTGGATTCATTCCAGTAGTGAATGGTAGTGTATTCGTTTTTCCTGCGGCTCAAACATCCCATACATGGATTATAATAGAATGCTAATATCATTGGGATATATAGCCATGAAATTGCTTGATATGCAAAAATTTATATGACATGATAAACAAAATGCTCTCTGTGCGGCAGCAATGGAGCAACGGTGTATGTTTTCGCTGTTTCTGTTTTCTGATAAATGGTTTGGCTTTTATCATGATAAACACATATGCGATAATAAAAGGGTCATTCGAACAATTTTGAGTAGTCAGCAAAAATGGAATGTCTGTAAATAAATGCAAGATATGGATGGTTTTCCACCAACCTCACAACCATCAAAACAACAACAATAACAAAAATGACAGAAAAAAATATTCAATTCCATGTGAAGCAATGAACCAAGTTCAAAAGAAAATTCAAGTACGGATCTTTGCCATTGGTGAAGTGTCTTTCAAATATTTATTTGCAATGTCATTTGAAGTATTTTTTTTTTCGATTTTTTCTTCGTCTTTTCTAGCCACCGAATTGCTTTCCCCCGTTCACTTCATTTACTTTCTATTTCCAAGAAACTCATGTGGGCCAAATTTTTTGTATTCTCAACTCTTCGATTCGCGATTCAGATTTACGTCTCTCTGTTTATCTGTCGTATTTGCTTAGGCGGACGAATTTTTTTTTCTTCACTTGATCTACTCTCGTCTTCTCTTTCAGCGCTGATATGGCACATTTACACGCAAAATATGATATTTCGGCAAAAGATGAATCCATACAAACCACTTAACAAAATGGTCTCTTTTACTATTCTAATATGTGTACAATTTCTTCATTTTATTTGCAAAAGAGATAGTCGAAAATATAGAAAAGAAGATTAAAAGACGGATTTTTTTTTTACTTGCTGGTTTCATTCGGTTGTTAGTCTCCCATCGTTGCTTTGCTTCACCGCATTTCGAGTGGTTGGCGAATGGCGACGTTGTTTGATTTCATTTGTACATTGTGGTGAGACAGCGACTCTATAAGTTTGTTTAAGTTAGATAACGAATGCGGATGAATGGAAAAAAAAATGAAAAATGAAATGAATTTTTGGTTATTATTTGCAAAAATCCACATGCAGCAAAAGGTCATGAGCGAGGGTTTGACTATTAGCATGCGTCGAATAAAAACATTTTTTTTTTTTTGTTGTTTGACGATGGCTATTGGTGAAAGGATTTCAGTTTGTTACTTTTTACTGCTGCCCAGATTTCCGTCCAAAATATGATGTTGTGACTTTATCTGTGTGTGAAAGTTATGAGAAAAGAAGATTAGACCATTCGAGAGCCATTTGCTAAGCATTTGGCTTATGAGCTTCTTCAAATAAAAATCATGAGGGTTGCCAAATTTATTCATTTCTCATTTTTTTTTTCTCTTTTTTTTTCGCTCGATTTTGGTTAATAATTTTAACATTTCAACTCCCTTTTGAGAATTTGTCCAAACGGAATACTTTCTTTAATCTGGGTCGAAATATATAAACTAGAAAATGTGCAGTGTCATCATCATTTTTTTTTCACTCTATCTATATCCTCTGAAATGACAATCAGTGATGAACACTGTTTAAATGTTAATGAAGTTCCAAGTTGAATTGGCAACGAAAAAAAAAAACAATTTTCTTTTAGAAAATCCGGAAATTGGTTTAGTTTTGAAAACTGCACGAAATCCATGGCTCTCAATTAAACTAATGTACCGAAAAAGCGAATAGTCTTGAAACCCTTTTTGAAAAGTAACAATTTGAATTGACGATCTATAAATGACATCAATTTCAAATCGTTGCATAGCGAATCGGTTTCGATTGTTTAGTTCACACTTGCGTTCATCGAATTTTCACTCTTTAGCTCAAGCAAATTGAAAGACTCATCGTCCCTTTTATGTCCTTCTTTTTGGAATCTTTTTTTTTTTTTTTTTTTGTTTTAAAAATATTTTCTTCGACATTTCAAATACTCTCTGCGTGCTTAAATCTTTTGTTTTCATTGTTGAGTGAGCGCCCGTTCGTTTGCATGACACAAACCACAAACACAAGAGTTCCATCTCAGCTTTTGTATCCAGTTCGAATTGAAAATCGGTAAAAGAGAGATGAAACATTCCATTCGGCATTACATATGTTTTCGTTTGTTCGACAAATAAACTACACGCAAACAGAATGTCTGAATAGAATCCTATTAGCGTATTGTTAGCAAATGTTATAAAATAGATCGAAAATATGTAGTTGCTTTAAAGCAAGTGGTTATTTACAAATGTCTGAATTGGAGATTTTCCTAATGGAAAATGCTTAGCAAATAAGAATATGAAAATGGATGGATGGACAATATGTGTTGTGTATGTATTATTGAGTGGGTAGTTGGGTAGTTGAGTAGTTGTGTATATGTATGCCCAACTTCATGCCAATTGTGATTCAATCTTCGCATATTTTAGCGTCATTCATTTTCATGCGGAAGATAGTTGAAAACAAAATACTCATCATAAATAGATGTATAAATATAAATATATGAATGGAAAATACGGAATGTTGAAAATGAAATGTGCCTAATAAAAAGACTCGAAACGAATACAAATACGAATAGAAATGATGGTTCAAAAATGGAAAAGCTCATGGAAGTGCTTGTGTCGTTTCATTGCTTTCATTACGTGTAGTTATAGAATGATATTTGTTGATGGCTAACAGAAGTAAGCTCTTTATTCAATGGCTATAAATACGATATAAAAGGAGTCGGTTTGGAGACAGCAAATTGAAAGTGCTGGCCGTAATATGACAGCGAGAACAGAGCAATAAGAGAAAACGAAGAAGAAGATGAAGAAGAAGAAGAAGAAAAAACGCAAAAGAAAAACGTCGAAACAGATAAAACACCATTGAAATGGTAACGAGCAAACGAAAATGCTGCAAATATTGAATGCGTCCTGTGTTCTCTCCATGTGGACAATAACAATAACAATAAATATAAATGTATGCACAATACACCATTAAACATATATGATGGCCTCGCCTGGGATACGACACACCAACCAAAGAAAATAAAGTCAATTCAAATCGACCGACCGACCAAACAATCCATTCCAAACAAAGAAAAACACCCGTAAAAACCATTCCAAAATTGCCAATGTAGACGACAAAAGTTGGACATTTTCGATTTTCCTTCGTTTCTGTTGTCGTTGTCGTTGTCGAAGTCTATTGTACAGTGGGAATACAGTTTGGCAAAAAAGGGAACGAAAAAAAAACTGCGCTCCATTCACTCGGTACATCTTGTACGAATTTTCATAGGAAATTGGTAAAGGCAAGAGAAACAGACCAGGAAGACAACATCATCATGGTTTTACATATGGTGAAAAGTTTTTGGTTGTTACTGTTTTTTTCTTATTCTTCTTCTTCTGCTTCTTCTTTTTCTTCTGCTTCTCAATATTATTTTTGCTCGGATGTACGGTCCATTTGATCATTCGGGAATTGAGTAGCGCTGAGCCGTTGGTTTGCTTTCAACTCAGGCAAAACACACAAATCGAACCATTTTACATATATATATACGCTTGAAATGTCTAACATGTGGTCGTCGTTGCCATTCAATGTTGCCCATTTTCATGCAATCGCTAACTCAACCCATAAAACAAGCATTTACTTTTCTCATCCTTTGCGCGTAAAAATTCAAAGCGTAAAACGAAAAAGGAAGAAGCGAGACGCGAAGAGGAAAATAAAGAGTTTTGGAATAGTTAATATCGATTGAGTTTTGCTCAAATGAATATGTTTTCTCTTTGAATAAAATATGTTTGATTTACATTTGTCTAAATTCAAAACGATTCTTTAATGTTTGTGCCAGTTAGTTGTTGCCGGTTGCGTGGCGTTTTCTTTAAAAATGAAGCCATTTATGTGATATGTGCGTATTTTATTTTTCTTTTTTTCTTTTGGTAACTTGTTTGTAGCAAAAAAAATAATGCGTTGACAGCGTGGCCGAGGGTGAAATTCACGAAAATCGATTTGTGAGCTCATCGCGAAATACATTTCAAAGGATGTGCGACACATGTTCGCCATTGTGTGAATTTTTAATGGAATCTTCATGCAGGAGAAGAAAAAGAAAAGAAAAGAAAAAAAACGAACGATATGCTAAGAAGTTGACTATGATATTTTGCGCCGCAATAAATTTAATCATTAAACAGACGAAAAGACATGGAATCGTATCGTTTGCAATTTTTTTTTTGAAACCCTTCGTCGTTGCTCGTACATGTGATTTAATTTGCATGAATTTTCGTTTCGCCGTAACGTTTTTATATTTATATCAATTTTCAACGCTCATTTAAATGAATGAGTGTGAATTGTACACAGAGATTAATCTGCATTTAAAATGTTTCGAATACGAAATTCACATTGTTATGGTTTTGCCAACCACTGTCATTGTCAAAGTCTTACTTAATTTGCTATATGTTTTTTTTTTATCTTTCTACTTGTCATTTGGCTCGCTCTATTGTCTATTGTTAGATGTTCAGTGCGTTGAATGGCTACTTATTTGCATTTATTTTGCACATAAATCGTTGTGGCTTTCAGAGCGAGAGCAATTAAATGAACGCTTTTTTTTATCGAATGAATGAACAAAATTCGATTGATCATCGTTGTCATCGCCCATTTTCCACACGGAGAGCCATACAACTCATCAAATAATCGACATAAGAAAGAGAGAGCCACAAAAGTTTTACAACAATCAGCCAACAGTGCAATACAAAAGAAAGGATAATCATTTTCCCATATACACTTTGTGTTATAAACACCGCGTAACATGCGATTAGTGACTATGCTTTTGAATTTATAGAGTGAGAGAAAGAGAGAGAGAGAGAGAGAGAGAGAGAGAGGGAGAGAGAGAGAGAGAGAGAAAGAGAAGAAAGACAGAAAGACAGAAAGACAGAGAGATAAAAAAATAGAGAGAGAGAGAGAGAGAGAGAGAGATAGAGAGAGAGAGAGAGAGAGAGATTCATATACAGCGACAGACCACATTTGCGTGAGCATCACTTTGAACAGCAAACAAATATGCGAGATAAAAGTTCTTTGAGTCGATTGTCCTTTGTTCCAATACCAATAACATAATTTATTCCCGGTCTATCGAAGCGGAATATTCGACCGTCAATTTATGAAGGCGTGCGTGTCTATTAATTCACCATAAACAAGTTGAACGCAACCGATTTTATTTAAATTCGGTCGGCGAATTTAAAGCAAAGTTTTCGCGTACAACAACTAAAACGATAAAACAATGATGCGCGCCTGAAAACGGAACCAAAAGTGTAACAAGTTAAGGACTCTGAAATTCGGAAGAGAGGGAAAGTGAGAGAGAAGAAGATGAAGAAAAAAAAAAAACTAAAGAATGAATTTACATAATTTTAATGTTCCGCAATTTTGTTATTGAATACATTTCGGATACTTTGCATCAATTGACAAGGGCTCAAAAGGATTTTTCCCAACGTTGGCAAAACAGAAAAATGTCGACTGAAAAAAAAAACGAGTTGAAATATTCAACCAACAAAACATCGCCATTAAATTGTGTTTCATTTATCGATCTGAATGGCAGTTGGTCAGATGAAGGTTGCAACATTTCCATTTTATTTTTCTTTTCTCGCATTTGACTAAATCAACCAATTTCCAAGTGAAAAAGGTAGCAAATTCCATGGTAATTTTTCTATGTTTTTTTTTTTTGCTTCCATACTCTCATTCGCTATAAATGGCAAAGTATCACATCAATGTCCTTTCTTGCCATACATTATGCTCGTTTACGTTTTTCTTTTTCGAAATTTATTTTTTTTTCTCTCGTGTCGTATTTTATGAATGCTTTTCCTCTGTCACAAGCCATGCAAATACGGTCCGTATGCCGTTCTCAACGTGCGTATCTCTTCGCTGTTTTTTTTTTATTCTACATAAAAAGGATATAATTTTTGCTGGCCATGCAAAATATTTCGCCGTCAATTCGGAACTCACTTACACGTGTGGCTATACATACAAACACAGACTTACTGTTGCCTCGTACCCTGCCAACTGTAACGATTTCAATTTCATCCAATTTTTCATGTTTTAGAGTCGATGATGCCATCATGCTTTTGAATATTACACTGTGACCCTATGGTTCTTTCAACCGAAATTTCCAATTTTATTTTGCCATCACATCGGACGCTATCCAGAGACTAGCCTGTCGCAATATCATTTGTTACCAAAGTTTTGCATGCCCATGCCGATACTTTTGATATAGTTGTGTTTTTTTTTCTCTCATCATTGAAGAAACGAAGGTGGCTTTTCGGCGCTGGCGTATGTGTATGTGTGTCGTAACTTCTAATATAACATATCCATATGTATATATATTTACCTTGAATCCAGTGGATTGTATTTCGATTTATGCATACAATATTCGTCCGTTGGCATATTTTGCTCGAAACATTGGCGTATGTATTGATAGCATAACCGAATGAAGGCAGCACATTACTTGAGGCTACTAATCATTCTGACATTGTGCACTTACCGACTAAAATAATATGAAAATATATTCCCTTTAAATTTACCAGAAAGATTTTCACTAATCTTTTGGTAGTTTGTTACCACACAAATCTGCTGTTCACTTGACTGCAGCAAAGGTAAGAAACGTTGTTTCATTTTTCTTCACTTTTCGTTTTCGAGCGAAATGTGCTTGTTTTTTTTTTCTCGTCGTCCCTTTTATTCTACTACTGTGTAGCCACACTTTGTAATGTCGTACCATGAATCCAATATGTTAGTCACAAAATTGGAATATCTTGCGTAATATCCATGGATGTGAGCCAAAAGTTGGTTGGAGATTGTCGGTGTTATTTTCCATTGTAAGAAAAAGAAAATATGACCAAAAATTACATAGTTTACAGAGCATTTATTGTATGCTCTGACCGAGGCGGTCGATAGAAGGATAAGTTTTTGTAGCCTCGGATGCGAGACGAACATTCTTCGATAAAGTTCCGTACAGTTTGACGTGCATACATAGTGAATGAGACCCATAGAGATAAAGTGAGAGAGAAAGAGAAAGAGAAAAAGAAAAGAGAAAGAGAAATAGAAATAGATAGAGTATTTGTAAGAAAAAGAAAGATAGAGAGTGTGAGGGAATGAGCTCTATGATCTAAGCCGTACATAATAACGTATGGCAATGGCTATTTTATATAAAGCACATCAAAATGGAAAACGGCTACTTTAACGGCTGCTACCTACTACTGTTATCGCTACCCTAAATGTAAACCTCTACACATTTATGCAAGATAATACGTATACAATTGGTCGATTCGTGAGCATACACACACATACATACAGTCATTCACTCATTCGAAAGGACCAAAGGATATGATAGGGGATTGCGTTCGTTTTTTTTCTCTCTATTTTATTTTCATTTTCATTTCATCGTTCCTTTTTTGCGTTGTTTCGTTTCTCGCCAGTATCAGTCGGACATGCACAACGAATACATAATAGAACAGCAGTGACAGGCGACCGTAACAACCATATATAACGGACGACGATATGGGTATGGGTCGGTTTGGCCGACCGACAACAACCGAAACACACAGAGAGAAGAAAGAGGATGTATAATATAAATTGAGCGAGTGAGTGAGTGAATGAATGAAACGAACCTTTTTCCGAAAAGTTTTGTTTGCAAAGTTTTTATGCTGCAGAAAATGTAGGAGGGATAGCCACAATCATATATATATATATATTTCCCTGTGCTATAGATAGATAGATACATATGTGGCACATTGTAATGGTCGTCTTCGTCATCGTCGAATGGAATAACTATTTTGTAAACCTGTATGGTAGTCACCATATCTTCTTCTCATTCTCTTCATTTATGTGTGCGTTTTTGTGACGAATTTCAAATGTTCGCTATTGCTCTTTTGCTGTTTCGCTTCTTCCCATTTCTTTGCTGTTTGTTTTGATGTTTTTTTTCTTTACGACTTCTTTCATGTGTTACTGTGTGTGTTTGAATGCGAAACCTTTTTCATGTTACCCAACATTTAAAGATACCAAATTTTAGTTATGTGTTTTTCATATATGCCAATACCGAATACCGTACACTTGATACAAATCTCATTGGGGGTATTTTCATGTTTTTTGTACAAATGTTTGTTTTGGCCGACCCAACACCAAATGGACGTTCCATCGAATATACATGGGCAAATATAGCGATACAATCATACATACACACTATTTAATGTTTGTTACAATAACGGCAACGTGGGGCAGCAATGACACCGCAGTCAAATGGAAAATTGTTTACGTCTACTTTAATTGATTTTTATCTTTGACAGTTTTTCTCTCTTTCTCTGTCTCTTGTTTTCATTCTCAATATCCTCGTAGTGAGATAACACACACACACACACATTTGTCGGGATCCTCAATGCCATTTGCTCTTTTTTCTTTCCTTATTTCACTTGCTCATCCAACGTACATTCAACAAGATTTCACAGATAAGCAAACATTGAAACCATTTTTCGAATTTCGTTTCCGTGTTATCAAATGGAACATTTATATATTTATCGTACAATGAAAAATGAAGTGGCAAAGTAACTAAGAAATGAAACTGATAGCCATTTCAACTTAGTAGTTGCTGGTTGATTGTTGCTCTTTCTCATTCAGAAATGGGAAGTAGTAATATTTATTTAGGTGTAAAATGGGTTTTTGCACAAATAATTTACCATTTTACCATTTCGGCCCCGATGAATCTTAATGGATGCCAAGCACCTTTATTTTTTGTTTATATGCTCTGCAGATTCAAATCTATTGATAGATTTTATCTTGAATTGTTGTAAATGTAGTTCGAACAAAACCACCACCAAAATCGAATAGAAACAAAAAGAAATTTTGACCTTTTCCTTTAGTAACAATTTCCAAAACTAATGAGATGCTTGAGCAGATAACGACCAAACTTGTAATTTATCTGCATCTGGATTATTTATTTCAGTGGGATATTTGCTTAAATTTCAATGCAAAACATTTCAAATGGATTTTTATGTTGCAATTATTCCAATTTCCTGTGTAATTTTCTGGTAAGCAAACAATGCACGATGAGAAAAAAAAAAGAATATGTACTTCAATTTCACAACAATTCACTAATGCAATTTTCATTCGTAGAATGTGCAATATACATTGGAAAAAAAAATTCATTTTATAAAAAGTCAGTTAAGCAGAATGGATGATGACAAACTTGCATCTCATTGCTGACATTTGTTTTGTCCACAAAACTTCAAAGTCGATTTGAAAAATACATACACACAGTGCATTGAAATGAAAAAAACAACGAGGAAAAAAAACAAGTCGGAGAATTCACTCTGAACGGCAAGTTTTGTGATTTTGTTTTCAGATTCCATGCATTTTTTTTTTTTTTTTATTTGCAGAATTTTTTTTTTCTTTTTGTTCGTTGTCATCAATTTTATAATTACCCTTGTTTGCTGTAGAGAACAAAAACAGTCATAAAAACTGATGCGACCAGAGTGAGCGTGAATAGATGCTCTACATGGCTTGACAACGCTGTTGACAAATCGTACGACAACAATCACAACAACAAATAGTCGGTGATGATACAATGAACGGCCAAGAGAAGAAGTGAAGGAGTATGAGAAAGCTCAACAGTAGCAGCGGTAGAAGCAGCAGCAGCAGCAAAAGTATGATGCAACGAAATGGGAGACGATACACATTTAAAGGACCATGAAACATTCTAAGCGTACGGCAAAAACAATTTTAAAAGCAGATTGCTACTTGAGATGCTCGACGTCCTTTGCAATGGTTACGCCACCATAGCCGCAATTATTGTTGCTGGCTCTGGTACATTTGCATATAAGTCTTCAATTCCCTATTTTAATATTCGCATTTTCAATTGCACACACAAAAACGAAATGCGAACAATAAATGTTCTTGTGATGAATATTGTGTGTAATGTAACGCGATGGTCTGCTCGGTGTGCTATCATTGCAAGCCCATCACGAAAGAAAGTAGAAAAGTGTATGAGTGAATGAGTGTATATGTGCAAATGTGTATGTGAGTGTTGCTGGTTGTAAAGTGTGGAAATGTTGCATATTTCTGTACCGTATTTGTAACAAATAATTTCCGCCCTCATTCATCTTCGTCTTTGACTAGATGCATTTTGTACCATGTCGTCATTCTATTCATTAAAATACTTAAGTTCCCGGTTTCATTTATTAGACTGTCTATGCATGGATGTCTATCAAACAGACGGGCAAATGTAGTGCCAGACCAACGTGCATTCCATGGAAACTTGAACTATTTCCACATTGTGATTGAACCACTTTTCTAAAGATCATTTTCTAGTGGAACATTTTAAATTCACATTTTGTTCAACTACACACACAGACACACACAAACAAAAAATGAATGCAGAGCATAATTGGGTTTTAGTATTTGTTTATCATGTTTTTGTATTGATAAATTGAAATGCTCGTGTTGTCATAGTTGCAATCATAATTTCATATGAAGTAATTGTGCCCAATATCCAATTGATAGAAACGAAGTTTGTTTACAAAAAAAAAAAAAAAAAAAAATTTGGCAATGAATTACTTCTGGAGCACTTAAATCGAGTGTATGTTTTCAATTTCGAAAATGTAATAAGAATATGTTTCTCTTTTTATAATGTCATATTAAATTTCCAACCAAAAATGAGAAAATTCTTTGTGATCCCAAACCGAATCATTCTCTTCATTCAGAAAGTAAAGAAAAAAAGAGTCGAAAGCAAGCTGCTGGTATTCTCCATCATATCCGTTCATTTTTGTGACCGCTGCGCAATATCTCATCATTACAATACAAAGGTCAAATTTCCATTATGTACTCTCTACTATTGAACAACACATACGGCCACACAAACGATCCAAATATGAAAATTGAATAAAGAACCTTATTACAATAAAAGAAAATGAGGAGAAAAAAAAACGAACCGAGCACTGAAATATTTACTTTTGGTAAAACATTCCAAGCATGAAAGAATGTTGTTGAGTAGCTCCATTTTGGCATTTGCATTGGACGAACGAACACCAAATATCATTACGAGTAATGTTATTGTGGCCAATGCTCAATGTACCATGTATGCTATATATTAGACTATTTGCATCGTAATAAACGAATAAAAATATTTTCCATTCACAATTTTCCATTCTTTTACATTTTGTGTAATCATCAAAGGGATCACTTCACTCATATCTTATGCATATATACTCGCTCGACCCTATAAAATTTATGGAAGCAAAAAAAAAAAAAGAATGTAAACAAGCGAAAAAGTCATAACATTTTCAAGATGTGCACTCTCATACGTGGCTCATATGACTTATTCTCAACCAATAAGAGATCAAAAAGTCTTCATCATATTATGATTTTAATTTTCCATTTTCATTTTATACATTGATCTTCCTTGATGAATCAAGTGCAAGACTCGATTTACATATGAAAATGAATATAAACATTAGTTGCACATAAATTAACTGTGTAAAATCAACAATAAAATTCGAAATCACTTCGTTTGTTTTGCGTTATTGTTTATGTGTCGATCTGATAAAAATTCTCAAAAAGGTTAACTACTTCATATTCAGTAAGAGAGAAAATTCAATCAACCCATTGAAAACAGCACTTAATTACGATTTCAAATCAGCATTTATTTTTAATGCACTTGAAAACCTCTGTTAGATAATAAAGAAAACAACAAACGGTGCGCTTTTTATGTCCATTTGAGAATGAATTTGACGATAAAGTGCTTTAAATTGTGGTTATAGAATTAGCTACTTAATCACCGCATGATCGCTATCAAAATATTGAATCAAAATCATTCTACTCTAATCTACCAACATCTCTCACTGAACATTCAGTTTTTTTCATTGGGTTTTTTTTCCATCGGATTTTTTTCAGTAGGCTCTCAAAAGTTACATCAACCGAAAAAAATAACAAAGGCAATGAAAAGCATTTTTTTTTTTTTCAAAATAAGTGTTTTAATCGAAAATCAGGATATCGGTCGTTGAAAAAAAGGAGTTTAAAATTGTCATAGTGACGGAGATAAGCTATAAGAGTCTGTATTATTTGAGTTGAAATGAACTGAATATCAAAATGATTTTTAGCTGATGCAATAGTGTACCGTATATATTTTGCTACGACAAATGTCAATGGTTTATTTTTTACCTACTTCATGTTTGCGAAAACATTGAATAACATCCTTGCATTTACTTCGCAAAGCCGAAACAAAAGCAAATAAAATGCACAGAAAATACCAAACAGAATGAAATTTATTGTGATTTTGACATGCAGTTTTCCTTAAAACTCTTTGCTGAATTCAATTCTCGACGATAAAAAAAAGGAGAGAGAGAAAGAGAATGTGTACATAGAACATTTAGTCTGCGAATGGGAATGAATGTGTTCGGCACTGTTTTTATTGTTAATGAACGCATCTGAATTTGTCAGCTCTATAATGGAAACAAGATCATGTGACGTTGCATTGAAACATAGACGAATGGTAAAAGACGTAAACTACGTGCAACGCACAATAGAACCCTTTGCTGTCGAGCACATATGCACAAAATTCAATAGGAAATAATTCGAATTTTGTACCTGCATTTCGTTTTACTTTCAATCAAATAAATAATAATAAAAAAAACCAACAACAACAACAACAACAAACGCGATGTGATGTAATGTGTGCCGTTCATTTAATAAAATAGAGAGTGAAAAAAAAGTGTATAATGTGCATTAACAGACAGAAAACTCTTTGACTGTTTTAAAATTCAACCCTTTTTGCACACGCTCGCTCTTTTCCATTCTCACTCAGTCGCATCGAGAATTATACATTGAAAAATTATAATAAATTTTAACCTCAGGTAAACAATGCTTCGTACAAAATCAAATAAACGGAATTATCGCGTCTGTTGAACGGGCCAACCGTTAATAATGGAACGCAAAATATCAGATGTCTCATGTCGCAACATTCAACGAAGGTATTCAACCGAATTCATATTTTTCCGATTCGGTTGTATTTTTTTAATTTTATTCCGTTTCGTGTTTTCATGTAAAGTCATCACAATCTCTATTTGAACAATCAGTTCATTTTATACCTTTGCAATTGAAACATCGAAAATTATTGTGTATCGTTCGTTGGATGTGGAAAAAAAAAAGAAAACGAATTGATAATTTATAAAAAAACTTAAACTTTTTTACTTTCGATATCGTGAACAATAGAAAGAAAAGCATTCGACTTGAAAAAAGAAATTTTCGCAAAGAAACATTACATATAACAAGCCAATCATTTAAAAAGCACAAAAAAAAACCGACCCTTTTTTCGTATCAAAGCAAATTTGTCGATGTTGATGTGTAACATTACAAATAAATTCAATATCGATTTCAAATTGAATCATTTCCACTCAAAACCAGGAAGATAAAGAACTATAAAACTCATAAAAGTCAAAATATATAGTAAATAATATCCATAAAAACTACTGACTTACGAACTATAAGTGAGATTTGTAAACAATGCTACTCGACAACTGAATCAATAACACAATAAAACGCCCTTTTGACTTTTTTCTTGAACCCAGTGTTTCCCAATTCGAAAAAAAATGCACATACCCGTGTTGTATTTTTTGCCAAAATTTTGTAAAAAAAAAAATCTGTAGTAACAAAATCCGTGTCGGAAGAGCAAACAAAATTCCAAAAAGAAGTAAAAATCAACCTAACAATCGACAATTTATGTGATTACCTGTAATTTATACCCTTGAAATTGTACTCTTTGTTACGTTTTGTATAAAAAAAAAATCGGCTTTTGTTTGACGCTGTCATTTGGGGTTAAAAACATTAGTAGATTATTGTAGATAATAACATTCGGTGACTTTTTTTTTGGTTTTTTCGAGATTTTGCACATTTTTTCCTGGTATTTTTATAAATCGATCCTAAATTGTTTGCTCTGGTGCACTGTTGCTTGAAATAGCTATAATTCAATGTCAAGTGAACGTTTCACTGTGAAAATTGGTCGTGAGAATTTTCTTATAAATGGATTTTTATTGCTCATTGCAAGCTTGATTTTTATTACTTATGAAGAATTTCGAATAAAATTCAAAATGAATCACTTTTGATGGACGCAGCTGAAAATATAAAAAAATCATTAAATTGTTATGAGAATAGTTTATTCAATTGAATCGAAAATTTAATTCAAATGAAAATAAACTTCAAATTTTCATTTCTATCCAAATGATCAATTCACTTGATATGCCAAGCCATCCACAGGATAAATATCCACTAGCGTTATTTAAAGTTCACTTCGATAGCAGTGCGAAGTGTGGAGCAGCTAAAAAGATATAAAAAAAATCCAAATGGATGTTACATTAACAAAATTTATGACCAAAATCATTCCTGATTTTTTTTTTCTCGAATGGATTTTTGCCATGAATACGCGTTTTAGATTGAGCCGTAAGAGATGAACCATACACCATCTGCAAATATGTTCTCATTATAGCCATATATGCGTGTAGTAACAGTCAAGTGAAGAAAAAAAAAAATCATATTTTCTAAGCGATAAAGCAATTTTGTGCAAAGACGTTAGAAAGGGATAAATTGTGATGAAGAGAATACAAATTTCTTGTTGCTACAGAGTGTGATTACGGTCGAATGGAATGGTCGTGGCGATATAACGGAAGAAATGTGTTTTTATTTACCAAAATTTCACCTACACTCTTCCGACAGCCGCCGAGTGAAGAGAGAGAAAAAAAAAATGAAAACGACGAAAAGAAATTGTGTATTTTGTTGAAACCACACTATTTACTTCGGTTCTGGTGATGTGGACACAATATCGAATAAAAAGAAGAAGAAAAAGAATTTGTATATACGCAACAAAATGTATCGCCAGAATTGAAATACGCATACAAAGAAATCAAACACAACTATAAATATAAATTTGGATAAATGGTCGTTGTGAACATGATGGCAGTGGTAAAAAAAAAAATTGAATACAAAACTAGGAGTGTAGCATATTTTGCATGCGGTCGAGATAGAGAAAATGGGGAAAAACTGTATTAAATTTAAGTAGTTGATTGATGTGTTTGGTTGTCTGGCGAGTTCAGATAACGTTTGCTCTGCTCCGACTTTTTTTTTATTCATTTTTATCTTCAGCTTTGAAATATACGTACTGAGACAATTTTATTTGTAATCATTCAGTCGAACGCACGGCAGACGAATTCAATGGCCCTTGCATTGGGAGAGAAAAAAAAAAGGAAAAGAAACACTCTTTCTTCTCTTATTCGTGGTCGATGTGTTCGAAGTTACGGTCCAGTGGTATTTTCATCAGAAGTGATTTCTTCCATTTCTTCGGAATCAAACAAGCAGATGCTTTCTTTTGATTATTTTCATGAATTTGCGTTTGAACATTAACGATTCCTTTTTTAGCCTGGATTCAATGTAACTCTTTTTTCATCTTTCTTTCTCTCTCTATTTTGCCAGAGAATCGATTAGCACAATATGACAAAAGAAATAAATGAAGTTGAGGTGAAGTTTAAACTTTCCCAGAAATTCGATTGCAAACTAAAGATTGAAAACCAATAAATTATCATCTCACACTCTTCTCATCTCAGTGAGAACGGTATATTTTCACCCTTGCGAATCAGAAATCACTGTTTTAGATGGAACAAAGTTGTTGCTAATAAAACATTGTCAGTCACAGCATCAAAATAACAGACTAAGCGACAAAATAATGCACGCTTTGCTGAAGATGTTTTTTAATAGCTAGCGAGGGGAGAATAATTTCTGGATAAAAAGTTTTACCTGCAGTTTTAAAATGCAACAATTTCTCACCGAAGTGAAAAGAAAAGAATAAGAATTCTTTTGTAGTCAATGGAGAGAGTAAATAAACATACGGTGAATAAAATAACAGAAGAACATTTCTTTGAAACCAATTGAATGCAACGGTAAAATGCTTCTACCGTTACATTGCACAAGGCATTAGTCATAACGTTATGTACATGCAACGGATGTGCAATTTGTCTAGCCGCGAGACGAACTTGAAATTAAAGAAGAAAAAAAAAGAAGATTAAATGAAGTTTTTGATAAAGGGGAAATTGTGTGATGCTGCTACCTGACGCGATCTCATTTAATTGAATGAGAAAGAAAAAGTATCAAAGTACCGAAGACAAAAGATTTTTTTGAAAATAAAAATACTACCGAAACTTTTAACATAAGAAGGGTTAAACATTCTCATCATAATAATGTCGATTTATTATAAAGATTTTTAGCTCAACGCTTTTTTCCTTTGTTTCCTTTTCAAATTTTATTTATTCGTTTTTGCGTCCCATTTAACGCGTTCGAAAATGCTCCAGCAGATGTATCATTATCATACAAGGAAATCGTTTTTGTATCAAAGTCCTTGAGGAATATTTTTTCAAATAGTGCATTTTTAACTTTAGTTGCTTATTGAATTTTGGTGAATTCGGATGTTATTTAAAATTTTTTATTTTATTCATCGAAATGAAATATTTTAATAATTCAATGAATTTTTTAAAAACGGAAACTGAGGCAAGCAGTAAATCTAAAACAAAAATCAGTTGATACTTGCTATAAAAATTAAACCGAGAAATAGGAATTTTTGCGAGAATAGAAATATTGTCGTAAAACTTCATTTTTTTTTTTTTTTATTTGTTAAAAAATTCTTGGCACTCGATTCGAGATATTTTGTGTTTTTTAAACGTGTGTCAGCATTTTATCTCCTTTTCATGCGAAAAATATTTACACGTGTTTCCATGACACTTGGTTTTAAACTCCATTTGCCAAACGCTCGCATGTGAAAATGCTGAGTTGTACAGAAAAAAAATATTTTTAATATGTATGCAGTATTGTGTATGTGCGCGCTAGCATCGGATCGAAGATGGCCAGCACACAGAGGTAACGAACATGGCAACCTAACAAAGAAAAAAAAAAGAAGAGAAAAAACAGAAAACCCATTTGGAGAAAAAATGAAACCGCAGCAGCAACCATGCATCAGCACAAAATACGCAAATAAAAGAAGACAATGTTACGTCATGTGTGTTTGAGCGCGTCTTATTATTTGTTTTTTTTTGTGTTGCTTTCTCCATAAAATACAGAAGGAAAAAAATTGTAAACATAACAAACAACACGCACATCGATATGCATCATCTTCTCCGGAGTCTGCGAATTGATGAGTATATGTGAAATATATGAATGAGGGTGAGCCAAGCAGGAAAACGAATGAATAAAATGTTATGCATGTTTTATATGTGAATAATAAAAAAATGTGCGGCAAACGTGAAACGAAAACGGTAGTATGAGTTGAAAAAAAGAGAAAAAATGTGGACGCCAAGAATGTTATATAAATGATACACAATATTTGTACATTTTGCAGAATGAATTGACCATTTTTATTAGAGTAATGGGAGACATATTTCTTGTGCATCATTTTTTTTTTTCTTTCTATCTCTCTTTTTGGCTCATGATGCCAATTCGATTCGATCCGATGTGCGTGTGTTGGTGGGTCTGTGTGTTTGTTGCCTTTTTTCGGGATTGTGGGCTATTGTTAACATAGACAAAGTTTTCGATTAGATTACACCCTTTTTTTTTTGATGCAACATCATAATGGACAGTGAAGGGTATTTTTCTTTTTTTTATTTGTTGCACACATGAACAGAAAGAAAAATGCGCATTAGCTATTGATAATAATGGACTGCAAATATATACGCCTTTATACAGGATGTTTGGAGGATGCTATATATTATTGAGCACATGACATAAAATCGATGGGTTAAATTGCCCAACCTTTTGAAGCCATTGCTATTGAAAATGCGTCATCATTTCATACAGTAAAAGTTGCAATTTAAACGAATTAATGCAGCTAAATCGTATAATTGCCGTCGATGCAGTCGACCATTTTTTCCGATTTTTTTTTCCTCTTTAGAGAGGGTCGTGCGTCCAGCTCTTTGATATTGGCTGTCAATTCGATTAAGTATTGCTCGTTTCAACATCAACGACCTATTCAGTATGCACCCAATACAGATGAAATTGAACACAATCAGTTTGATCGTTGACAAATCCATCACATCAAGGCATACATGATACCGAGTTAATATTCATTGAGATAGAGAGTGTGTGTGTCCATGAATCTCATTGCGAACGTCATGTGTTTTGAATTCAATAGAAATCTTTTGCATAAAAAGAAAGAAGAAAGATACAATTTCTTTTTCGTCGATCATATGTCGAACTAGTAAATCTCTAACATGTGCCGCATAGCACATTGAGTGGATAAAAAAAGAAACACAAAAAAAAAACGAAAAAAAAACAAAAAAAAAAAAATGTAGGAACAAGAAAAATGTGCATTCAAATGAAATGTATTTTTCGCATCAACGGCCGTTGATTTGACAGACAATATAAGACATTTATATCATAGTTTCCATATCCGTGTACATTTTTGGCAAATGCAGACATTTGCCAATATATTCGTTTTTCCAACCATTTCCACGTTGATTTTAATTCAAGAGCCAACCGATGTTGGCTGTTCATTGTTATAACTTTAAAGACGATGACTAATAATAGATAGAATTTCTATTGAAAAGTCAGGTTTATAGCATTCCTTTTGCAAGGCATCCATGGAAACGGGTCCAAAAGTGCTTGAATTCGATGAATACGGCAAGCCAATGAGCGAAGCATGGCAAGGCATCGAAATAACTAAGCCATCATATCCACATCGCTGGACCATGAAATCTATTTTGAATTTTCATTCAACGGTTTGACTTGTGCTAACTGCTTCTCGGCACATTTTATTTCTTTTCCATTCCATTCCTATTCGATTGAATTCTGCTCTTTTCATTTCACGTCTTCACATTATTTGCTTTCCCGGTACATATTGGCAATGTCTGTTTGAAAATGAAAACATTCGGTGGTAGACTGTGTATCGCGTGGTCGTTATGATTGCGAAAAAAAGCAAAAAAAAAAAAAAAACTTGAAACATATTCATATTTTGTATCATTGTATGTATCAGTTGGGCTAGTTTAAGGGTGCAAAAATTTCATGTTTGAGCCAAATGAAATGAAATTCAATAAATCGACATGGAAAAAGAGTGTGTGCGATGCAAACATTGAATATGGACGTACTTTTGCACATTGCATAACAAGAAAAAAAAAATAAATATGTATATTGAAATGACTACGAAATTGAACGGATTTCAGTGCAAAAGAAAAAAATATTTCTTAAGAGAAAGTTCAAGTACCATGAAATCAGACAAGACATCTTGAATAAAAAAAGCCCCGTTCATTCACTTGCAAACGTTAAGCCATTACACATCATAGTATATAGTACGCACAAACAAAATTCAAGCGATCAATTCCATATGCCACTTTTCAATATTGAAGTAGCCCAGCAACGGTTATTTGAACTGAAAACCAGACACAATTCTCTCTGGCAAATCCATCACAGTGCATATCCTAGTTTCTAATATCACACGCACACTGCTAACGCAAAATCAGGAAATGTAAAATAAAAAATATGAACAAGCTTGATGCGCTTGCGAGTAGCGTTGAAAACATAATCACCGTACATTGTTTTGATTTTATGAATATTTTTTTCAGCTGGTAGAATTTATTTGCAGACAAAATGATAATAATACCGAAAAAGCATATGCCAAGACTGAATAACAGTTCCGGTTTGAATCATACATTTTTTTCGGGAAAAGATTTTTAGAATTAAAATTTCAATAAGGTAAGACTGAAATTCTTAAAATAAAACATTCTTTCTTGATTTGGATTGATTTGGTTTTCATTGGTATCTTTTTTTGCGCTTGTCTCCCTCTTGTAAGTAAAATTTTTTGATTGAATTTTTTTTCCGTAAAATGAAAGGAAATGAGAAATTTTACGTAGAAATAACATGAAAATACAATTATGAATAATCAGATGGTCAACTTGGAATGAAATGTCTTCAAAAAGAGGAGTGCCACTTCATTTTTTGCATCCAATTTCCTATTTTGTTATAAACTTCTTCATTCCGAATGCAATGACATTCTCGTTGACATTTACCCTAAAAGATGTGCTAAATTAACGACTTAAACACGAATGCAAAAATTTCGTGGGACAATCGATAAAAAAAAATGATGATATAAAATATGATTGGATTATAATAAAATAAAAAACGAGCAAAATCAAACGGATTTTTGTTTTATGAATGGATTAGAGTGGTAATTTTTTTTTTTTTTTTTTTGTAAATAGTTGAAAATCTTGTAGATTTTGAATTGAACGATGTCACATGGTGAATAACCCATTGAATTTATAAATATAATAAAATATATGTTTAGTGAAACGAGTAGTCCAAAGAGAAACGTGAGTGAGTTGAAACAAATTCATTCTTGTTTCACCATTTATTTACCATTGTGATTTTGATGTGAAATGAACTCATTGGCCATGACTGTGGGATTTGTGGTTGTATATCGATTAGAGTGTGATGTGATGCTTTGCATTTGTGTTTTTTTGTTATACATAAATTCGAATATTTCTTTTTATAACTTTTTGTGGTAATTCCCATGTACGGGACTTGAAACTTTGAATGCTTTTTTTTTGGCTTGTTTTACAATAGATTTCTGAATAAAAAATATTGTTGCCAATAACAGCTCAATACGATCATAAGCGCTTTTGGTGTTTGGCATGGAAATAACAACAACAACAACAAAAAAACCAATGAAGAAGAAAGAGAAAATAAACTGACAACCGTGTACAAAAAACATGACACCGACCGAACAACATAGCGAACAACAACACCAACAAATGTATATATGCAATGCCAATTTTCATACGCAAATCACGTAGCAAAATTACTAACCGTGCATGATGTTTCATCATTTGCTGAAGTCCATATGCGAAACAACGGATACATATCCCCATTGGAGTACATAGAACATGAGCATTCTCATAAAAATGATGATTTTGCACTTTTTTTTTCTTTCTCTTTCTCTCTTTCGCTCACACTCTCTCCATCCCTTGTTGTTTCTCTCACATTCTCGAAATTCCATAAGCGTCATTGTTATGGCGATTTTTCATGTTCATTTCGTTGGTTCAAACTGAGAAAAAGAAGTGATTCGCTCTTTCTGCCCATAAAAATGCGCGATTGGTTAACACACAGCAAAGCTTTATTTTGTATTTTATGAATTGGATTTTCAGCGGTGCGCAAATCGAAAATGATATGCATTGGTACACGGTGAGTGTGTATGGTTTTTTTTTATTCTTTCATATTCTTCTTCTTTTTGGTATGTTGCCCATTTCGAATGTTTTATCCTTCGGCGGATTGGCTATGCGCACGTATTGAGCGATTTTTATTCAGTTTCTTATTCGTTTTCTTACTTTCGGATAAACAATGATTACGATGAAGTCGCGCGATGGTGCTTCGAAATGGCGCGTGGTTGGCACTTCAATTGATGTAATAAAATTGCCATAATAACAATAAAAGACAGAGTAATCTTGTATTCGGCGCGAAATGAAATCTCAGTTTCGTTCTGATGGTGTGGATCATTTTTGTTTTGTGGCCACGGAAAAAAAAAAAACTCACCTAGCCCCACGTCAAATACAAACTACTCGCATCGACAACATCGAATTATCAATTCAATGGTCGTCATCGAACATCAAATCGTCAACATCGCGAATCAGATGTGCATAACCACAACAACGCCATAATGCAAAATACTGAATAAAATCTGAATAAAAATTTTCTTTATAGCTCACGGATTTGGTGGTAGTTTTGTTCTAGATTTTATTTGTTTATTAGTTTTTTTGTTTTTCTTCATTCAAAGTCAGTCAGGTTGATGGAAATGTTCTCAGCGGGATTTTTCGCTATACGAATTATTCTCATGCAGTAGTTTTTCGATTCATTTTGTTTTCAAATTTATATACAGAAACTAATTTTCTTAATCCGCATAATTAATTTGAGAGACGCTTTTAAAACGGAGGTTCAATCAAAACAAATAACCCCTTTTTGGCATTGTCTCTCATGCGCTTGTCATACACACACACACACATGCCGACAAGCTGACATCGTTTAAACAGCTTGATTTTTGGCTAAAGAAGGACATGACATAAGTAGAAAAGAAAATAATATTATGATGCAAATGAACTCAAGCATTCGATGGGTCATTTTTCTCTCTATTTCCCTCTCACTCTCTAAATAAATTCTAAATTTTACGCTTTTGCATCGCATGCAAATGCCTTATTTTGCTCCGACCACCGACACAAATTTTAACCATTCACCGTATGGAAATAGAAACGACCAATCTTCATCGGACCATTTCAATCCATCATCATTGATTAGACGTGAGCGTAATGTTTAAGTTTATCCGTTGCAAATAAATTTGTGTGGCCGGGCACAAAATTCCAAGTGTGTTTGTGTATTGTATAAAAGTGTTTGTCTATTCGACAAAATTTATTTGACACTGAATAAGAGTTCGGTCTAGATGGCTACACGATGATTTGTTTTGTTCGAATGTAATGTGTACACGTTGAAAAGAAATTGGTATGGGCTTTCAAATTCGAGAAAGTGAGAGAGTGCGAGAGAGGCTGAGTAAGAGAGCGTCCACAAACCTAAAACAACACAACCATCTTATGGATAATAAATAAATGTCTCTTTAGCATTTGTAGCTCTTTGGTGAACATACTTAAGTAGATATAAAAAGAAACTAAATGGCATCTATCAGTAAGGACCAATGATGTTTTGCATTCGAATGAATGTACAAAAATTGCAGATATTTTCGAAGAAATCGAATATTGAGTAATTCACCAACCATCAAATACAAAACAAAACAAATCGAACGAAAGGGCAGAAAGGAGGTGAAGGAAAGACATTATTCGAATGGTCCCCACAAAATAAAATATGCAAACATGTTTTCTTTTTTGGTCGATGGTTTGAGCCCATTCAAATGTAATGCCATCAAGCATCACTGATGCCAGCCAATGCCGTTATTTATCGGATCCAGTTAATATATCACATATTTTAACTCAACCAAATCACTAAATCCCATACCTTTTTCACTATATCTCATACCAAGTCAATTTCGTTTGTTCGGATAAAGAATTGAATGATTTTCGTATCCATGCGCCATGCGTTGTCCAATTCAAGATGAAAATTGGATGAAAATGGCAAGAAAAATCGTTCAAATGTCAGTATACAAATAAACCAAACAGATGAAATGTAAATGTCCTGCATTTATTTAGTTGCACGATATGCGAAAACAAGCTTTAAATAAACTGAGAAAAAATCTATTTCGTCTTGAGCCGGCATTTCATCAAAATCGCCACATATATATCATGTTTTGAGAAGCATGTATTTGAAATGTTAACTATTTGGAATGCAAGTAAAAGGGTGAAAGAAGCCCATACATGATTCGAAACATGATTTAGAATTAATGTAGCGGCAAGCCGGTCATCTATTACACACTGATCTTTTTTACCATATGCACACGCACACATGAACTTGTTCACTTATTTAAGGTCTACGAAATTAAATGGAGCAAAAGAGCAACCACTTTCCGAAATGAAAACACCATATAATTAAAAACATCTTCATTCTGATGTAAACTTGGAGACAAACACTGCTGAGGGAGAATACTCTAGTTCAAAATAAAATTTCAATCTTTAAGAAAATGAAATTATTGTTTTTTTCCGAAGGGGAAATAGGGTTAAAGGTTCAAAAATACTCTTAAACAAGGTTTGGTATGGTTAATGTTGTTAGCAACACATTGAGATGCATAAAAAGATCAAAGTCTCAATCAAATAATCACATTTTTAACTGAACTGAACTTTGCAATTTTTATTATTTAAATGAACGAAACGGATTACAAACTCTTTTGAAATTAATTTCTACTTTTTTACAAGCAAGTCAATCTCTGTATTGTTTTTTTATAATTCAATTTCATGAATACTTTGATTGGTCAAAAACCGATTTATGTAGAAACCTTTTTGAATTTACTTGGCCATAACTCATGTTTTCATTTATTTTTCACATGAAAAATTGCCCACATAAAAAATGTGTCGTTATCATATTTGTATGGAGTATGAGTAAAAGAAAAATCAAAATGGTTGCAATTTTTGATATGTGTTTGCCCAGAAACAACGGAGCGCATGTTGTTCGGCCATAGTCGGGATATGTATCGTTAACATTGGATATTTTCCACACCACCACACATGTGTTTATCTTATGCACGGCACGCAATCATGCGAGAACTTGGCTGTATCGTTGAGTATAACAAAGGATGAATGAATACGAAAAAAAAACGCACATATCGAAAAATAAAATGGTTGTCCACGGAAATTTATTTTTCACCCCATCACAAATCATAACCACCCCATTTGCAAGAAATAAAAAGAAAAACGACGGCCAACAGTGAAAAAATACACTGCATTCAAACTATTGCGAAATAAAAATGGAATGCGGAAGAAGAGGAAAGAAAAATAACAACACCACCGCGGCACACTGGCACATATCATCGTAAAAAATGAACATGTATGTTCACAATCCATTGAGAGAAAAGAAAAAAAAAACAAAAACATGTGTGTGTTTGAGAGATCGAAAGAGACGAATCAACTTTCAGCTGCAAGCAAACAACGATAACCAAAATAATAGAAATAACAATAACATGAGTGAGTGGCGGAATAGGAAAGCGGCAATAAAAATCAGACAAAACTTTGTGTCTGCGAGAATGTTGTTTGTTTACGATTAGATAAATGGATCTGATGGCATTGCCGCTTACATGTGCATTCGTTGGCCATTTCATCCCGCAATGTTTGGGATTTTAAGCAATGCTTATGGTTTTTGATGAATTATGGGATTTTTTTTTCTTCTTATTTATCTCGGTTATTCGATGTCATTGTGAGATATAAGAAGAATATCCCTGTGGTCCATTTATAAATATTAATGTTATTTATATGGAAATATAATTCAGTTGCTTCCTTTTTCAAAGAAGAAGTAGACAATTCAAGGAAAAGAAGATGATTGGAGAAAAAGCAAAACACCTTTTTCCACGCTCTTCAATTTGAGATTAGAGTTTTGAACTGCTAGCAAAAAAGGACATTCGCATTTTGTTGATAACAAGGATATATATGAATTGGTTTTGAGTATCCAAACAGTCCGTATGAATATAAACATAACATATGCATGGGCGTACACAAGGTGCTTGAGCTCAAAAACTAGATATTGTTCTCGTTTTTAGCAGAGGTTTTTGAAAAAATCAAATAAAAGTTTCTATTTCCATATCTTTCACTATATGAGTAGTTCAGAGGAAATGTTCCGTGGAAAAATGACAAACGAATACGAATATATGAAAAATACAATAACCAATACGTTCAATATTACGAATTCTTTCGTAAATTGTACGAATATTCGGACTCGTTTGTTATTTTTCCACGAAACTTTTTGTATGACATTTTTCCTCTTCCTATTTTTCATATCAGCTTATGACGGAAGTTGTTTTTTTCATACATGAATTTCAAAGCAAAACGTTGTCGTTGTAGTGGTGTCTCTTTGGAAAATGTGCGATTATGCTTGGATAAAGCCGAAGCCCGATTGGCGGTTTTTGAGAGTAATATCTTTACCAATAATTAGGACATCAGATTCTATTCTATTTTTCTATTCTATCTACGAGTTTTTTGTAATAATTCTCATGCTTCTTCCCTAAATAACATGAAATTCTGCGGACGCTACTGTACACATGTGATGGTTTTGAAAAAAAAAAATATAAATTTTGTATCAAAAAGGATCGCTGCAGTTTTTTTTCTTCACATTTGCTTTTCTGTGGTAGCATAAAAATAACAACAGCGCCGCACCATCAAAACATGTTCCATGTGCACACAAAATATACCCCATAGCCATACATTACCTAGATTTATTTACATATTGGAAAAAGTGGCGAGCAAGCCAATGAAAAAGCAAATAAGCAAATAAGCAAAAGAAAAATATTACATATGAACAAAATATCCATTTGTAAACGCGGGGTCGCGCTCCCGCTCATTTCATATTTTCTTTTTTGAAAAAAGAAAAGTATGCAAGAAATACGCGCAAACTGGATTGTTAACGTCCGATTTTCGAATCCAATGTACGATGATGATAATAATAATAATTTCTTATTTCTCATTTCTGTTCAAAATGATGTGGTACACGCAAGTATCAATGTACCCTTTTATGTGTGCACATGTGATTCGCTGAATCACTAACGTCAAAGGGAAGAAAAACTGGCATCGCTGAAATTCCATTCGAAAATGGAAAAATAATATGAAGTTCTGTCTGCTAGTCTAAAATCGAAAATTCATAGAAATTTTTTTTTTTCTTTTTTTTTTTTTGTTGGTGTTTGGTGAGACGATCGAAGTTTGCACGGAATCATCTGCACTGGATATCTGTTTCAACATACAAAAGAATATAAAAATGTAAAAACCATAAAAGTAAGACCAACAACCATCGAAAACCGAATTATAGTAGAAAGATAAAGAAGATAACGAAAAAGTGTGGTGTCTTGTGAAGGTTATTTGAAACGATGTGAATAAGAATACGCGAGTTGTTCCGTGTTGAATACACGTTTATTACCATATAAAATGGCAAACGAATCCAACAAATGTATCGAAACCACTGGCAATGCACAACAGTAATGATGAGATAGATACATGTGAACGATGAGAAAATGAAATTTTCAATGAATATTTACCAGTTTCGTTTTGTTTTCGGTTTTTGAAATAGCGTGGAATGGTCGAGCCGAGCTCGAAAAAAACACTGATCGAATAACAAGACAAAGGGAAAATAATAGTGAATTTTACATTTCAACACAAACCTTCGTCGACAGGGAATTATCATTATTTCTGTGTCATCGTTGTTCGCAAAAAAGAAAGCAAACAGTTTATTTTTACGTCATTTCAATAGATACTTTTGCTACTATTTTTAAATTCTACTTCTGAACTATCATTTTCTTTGTGATTTTTTGCTTTTTTCCAATGGCATTTGAATTTCATCATTTCTTTATTCAGCATATTTAGAGAAATATTTCATTTAAATCAAAAACCGATTATACTAACCTAAGTGATGTAGAGAGAAAGAGATGAATAGAGAACAGAAAGTGATAGAAAAAGAAAAAAGTAAAGAAAGAAAGAAAGGGATAGAGAGCAAAGGAAAAAAATCATCTTCTCAACTAAAATAGATTGGTTTCCAATCACTGAAAATGAAAATAGAAAGGAGAACTTTGAGGACGAGCAACTGATAGGTGCAGTAAGATCATTTCATCGTGAACCATGTTTATTTTTTCGAATGTATGATTGTTTATTTTGGCGCACGCTACCGAAAACTATAACCAAAAATTCGACACCCCGTTGTCGTTAATTATCCAAACAAATTTTAACTATTTTCAATTTTGATTTTCTATTCGAATGAATATCGCATTCGTTGGTTACATTTTCATTTTGAGCAGATGTTCAAACGGCAAACTATACAAATTTGCTCAATATTTGAAATAACATGTTTTCGTACTTCAACAGCGACCGACGTTGTCAAACAACTAATTCTCTAATAAAGTAATAACAATTTATTGATTGCATATGCAGACCCGATTTGCAAGTTACGTCGCGTAAATCGTCCCATTGAAATTTACTCAGGTAAACTCTAGTGACAAAAAAAAAAGAAAGAGACAAATATAAAAACCTTGAAGTATTCGGTTTTGATTGTCACCAGAATTTTTGAATTCGCTTTAAAATGTTCAATTTTCACTTTTGATGTCAATTTGCGTAGCGCTACGTATGTATTTACCAACTGTCGGTCTTGTTTGTGCTTTGCATGTGACAATTGAATTGAAAAAAAAAAGAATACACACAGACACAGCGAGAAAGTGACTGGAAAAAAAATTGGGGTGTCGTTTTTTTTTTAATTTCATTTTAATATTATTTGCCTTTCGCAAAATAGCAACACAGATTTGACAGGCAAAATGCAACCCTAAAATTTGAATATTTTCCGAAACACATGCATATCGAATTCGATCCCAAATATGCGTATTAAAAAAAGAAAAAAAAGGTTAAAGGCATCGCGCTTCTCTACCTGAACACATTGCAATCGAATCCGTTTGGAAAATATGCATATAAAATGTTGTGTAACCAAATGCCATATCGATTGAATGCACATCAATTTAAATAACGAACAAAAAAAAAATGAACAGAGAAATTAATCTTCTCTCTTGAGCCCGTGCTATGCACCGTATGTTTGTTGATACGACTCACCGTCCCGTGCCAAGCCATACCATCTAACTATCTCTGTTCATTCGATAGATGCGCCCGATAGATCGATGAAATTACTTATTATTAATATTATTTTGATGGTATTGTTATGTTTGAGTTCCGGATCCTATTTTCTATTATATTGCATATTTGAATAATCACCATCAACTCTGTCGTTAACATTGAAAAGGATACACAGGAAAGAGTTGAGAACGGATGCAACGAACGCACACAGACAAACACTCGCAAAAAAAAAAGAGAAATCCTAATAAGCGATCGAGAAAAATGTGCATGTACGACGAAACACAATATGCAACTTTTATCTTCTTTTGCATTCGCCGTTCGCTTGCCATGAATGTTATCCATTTCATAAATAAGTACACTACGAATTGCATCGAAACTGTACGGTTCAACCGGATAAACGAAATGAATAGAGAAAACGAAAAATAACTGAATTTGCGTTTAAAATTTGCCAAAAGGGGTTTTCAACTTGCAACACAGCAACACACTCGATGGAATTATATCGAATGGTAAGTAATTTATTTTAAATATTTAAAACGGTAATACTGAGTGAGTTATCTACAATTCATAGAGCAAGCGAACGATGCGCCATACCCTGGCATACTCTCTTTCTCTCTCACTCTCTCTCTCTCTCTCTCTCTCTCTCTCTCTCTCTCTCGCGCTCTTTCTCCCTCTTTTGTCCTCTCTTTTTTTCTATCTATATCGTTACCATTGAAAACGAATGGAATTTGTCGATGGATATAGTTTAGTCTTTGTTATATCTTCTATCTTGTTCCGTTCGTCTTGCTTTTGGCTCTCTGTCGCGCTTATGTTTTTTCGTTTTTTTTTTTCATTTTTCGTCTACTTTCTTCGTTCGCAAAATGAAAACCATTTAATTTCATTTTTCCACTAGACCTTTATTCTGCCCGTTTTTCTTCTTTTTGCCATATGACATGCATTATAAAGTAATGGCATCCGATATAAGGCAAATTTTATGCATGTTTTCACAACATATTAATACGAAATATGATAAAATGATTTGCAAAGAAGGAACTGAAACAAAATTGCTACATATTATCGAACATTATCGAAAATCAGACAAAAAAGAAATGCCAATCCCAAGCTAGAGCAATCTCTCTTTCTATTTTTCTTTCCCTCTTCCTCTCCTTTTCTTTCTTTCTCTCACTTTCTCTAGTGTATCAAGACATTCTTTGAACAAGAAGTTCTCTTATGCTATTCGCAAAATACATTTTGTCGTGCAACTATTTTCTCATTATTTATTGGAAGAGATTATGGAGTAAAAGGACTTTGGCAAATACAAAAAAAAAAAGAGAATGCAATCCAAGTTGGTCCCAAAACCAATAATCTTTCAACCAAAATCGCTGCAAATATCTATTGATGTATGACAGTCACCACGGTTGAAACCAAAAGGGATAATCACTTACATCGGTGAAAAAGTTCATTGAAAACCAAATGAAAATTTAAAAGGGGTTCAATACTTCAGTTATACATTATACATTTTGACACTGTTGATTCGCATTGGATTTAAACAGACTAACTATATTTAACTACCTTTATTCTATTGATCTTTTGTATTGTATGGTTGTTTTTCGCGAGTACAAAAGCCAATTTATTAATTCCAGTGGAAATGCATAAAAAATAATGATACAAATGTGAAATATTCATTTCTCGTATGTAATTGCATGACATACACTGGATAAATTCTCAAGAATAATAAAAAAGGATTTGATTGGCTATTCTGCGAATTAGAATCATCATTATCTTTTCAAATGGAATCGAGAATATATTTCAGATTTCATAGGGGAAAAGTAAAAAAAAAAGTCATCACATATCACATACACGTACGTAAAAACGATGAAAAGAAAGAAAAAAATGCTTTCAAGATGAACTAAAAATGAGGCTGCTTTGCAATAGACAGAGAATGAAACCAAGACAAGAAATACCTCTATCAATGCTCAATACATTCACCGTATGTATACACATTCGCCAGATAAATCCTTTTCGGATCAAATATAAATCCATCGTTAGATAAATTCACCATAATATATTGTGAAATAATAAAAGAAAACGAGAGCATGAGATGCAGGAAGGAAGAGAGAGTGGGCACACTCTGCTAAAGGTATTTGCTCGAATTTCTTTCTTTGAACAGTTTAGAGCTTAGGTGGGCTTCATCGATGTGCAAGAACTTAACGACCACTATGAATGTGTGTATCTACATTGCGTATGTGTGTGTATTCTGTGCACGGATGCTCGGAACCTAAGAAACAAACATAATACATATTGCATGAATTGCGTTATCCATTTGATTTGCTTATGTCGTTTCCCAACTGAATGCGGTTCTCGAATTCGCACAAAACCACAATATTGGGGCATACATATACATACGCTCTTGTAATCACAAATTTTCAATAGGTTTTAATTCGTTCGTTTTTGGCATTCGAATTGCAAAATAACAAGAGGCGACCAGAAGTTTTAATGCTAACATCAGGAAATATACAGTCCAAAAATCCAGATGAAGTTGTATTGAGATAACGAAATATATATTCTCTGATTCACCTATCAATGACTCAATGGAGATTCTATTTCCAAACGTAGCAATTTTTTTTATTTCCATTTGTGACGTCAACAATCTACCAATATCACTGATCTCCAAATAGACATGTAATGTATTCACATGCGAATTGGCTCATTCAATCTTGTTCACAAAGAGCTTTATTCCAATTTTCCCTCTTTTTTTTATTGTTGCTAGATCTTCACTCTAAAATATCAAATAACAAGTGAGAATACTCGTTGGGTTGCTTTAGAAAATGTTTGCGACCAAGGATTGAAATTTATTTGACGTAGTTCAGTTATTAACTAAAACGATAAGAAAAAAAAAAATCATTCGGATGGCACAGCAGGCAAATAAGTACACGATCATTTTGATGAAACATTTTCAATGGGTTAAAGACTTTGGTTTTACCATTTCAATAGTTCAAATTGACTACATTTTGTGTTATTTGTGTACTTTAAATCGAATCAACAAGAAAAAGTTATTTTCTTTATATCAGCTCATCGATGGTTATTCAAATTGTTTTCATAAAGGGTTCATTTTCTTTAATTAATTACTTCAATCATTCATATACACACACACACATATTCACCTGAAAACGTGACCGAAATGTGTACGTTATTTTATTGAAGCAACGAACCGTGTGAACGGTGATTTAACCGCCCACCCACATGAAAAGGATCTTCCAATGAAACAATGGAATATTTATGCCAAGCTTAACATTAACTTGAAACGAAAATAAGAAAAAAAAATTTAAAACAGATTTTGATCAAATGTACATGATTAATAGATTTTGTTTATATTTTGGCATGGATTGTATCAATTGATGCAGCAGATTTGTCCAATTAAAATTATACACGCTTGGCCATTTTACGGTAAGTTGTGTTGCGGGCAATTTTCCAAAAATGGAGCCGTTCAACACATCAATATCATTAGTCGGATTTCAGCATACGCACCATTTTCCATCCAAACGGCCTTCACAAATAATAACAGTCGACGAACCAAAACACAAACACACCAAGTAATAATTATTCAGTTAACGTAATTCAATTAGTGAAAATAGTTGGGTAAACGTACACGCTCACAAAGTTATGGGATCTAATCGGCTGCTGCTCGGAAGTGAACACACACACACACACACACACTCATACTCAAACTCACACAACGGATAGTTTACTAGTTGAACAAAATAACCGCCATACTTTATTCATGAATCATGATGATCGAATATGTTTATCTATCTTCAATCCGGATCTTTAATTTTCATATGGCGTCCGGACACATTTCAATTTATTTACATTAATAAAATTTGATTGTTGCGGTGGCGTCTACTTAATATCATCCACTAAATACTTGGCAACAAAATGTATACATAATATACGCATGTATGCATAATTTAAGGTCCGTTAAGTATTTTATCGATCAAAACAGCACAATGAAATGATACAAATGATAGAGATAACTCACTTATTCACTCTCTCATTCACATTTTCATCCTCAAAATCGTTAGAAAGCTCTATCTATTACATTGGATAATACAAATTTCGTCTGTTGTACATCACTTGATTCGTTTCGGCCAATGTGGCACGTTTTCATTCACTTTTGTTTCAATCATGATGGCAAACTACAAGCTACTTTTACTTCATTTACGACCAGTGTCATATAAACCGAAAAGAAAACATTCTCGGTTCTATTGAACCAAATACTTAACTTGATGATAAGACTTGGCTTTTCAAACAAAAAGATGAACAAGTTGAAGAAGGAGTATAAGAAGAAGAAAAGGAGAAGAAGAAGAAGAAGAAGAAGAAGACGAAGAAGACGAAGAAAGGCCAGATCTAAGGTTGTACGTGCCCATACATTTTGTGGCCAGTCTAAACATAAAATTAATGTGAATTCTCTGTTCTCCAAAATCCAGGGAAAAAAAGTCTAACATAACGTCGTCATCGACATCATCGTTTTCAAGACAACATTGAGTAGCATCCAAGCGTATGGATTTTGGTAGTGAGCCATTCGGCACATATGCATCTTAAATGTACGGTCATGTTGAGTATGGTTACAAAAAAAAATGATGTGGTTTGGATCGTTCGAAGAATAATGGCAGTAGTCCAGAAAATAATTAAAAGATAACAATATGTATATGTACGAAAATAGCAATAGAGCGATGGGGATGTCTGTTATTAGTTTAAACTTCTTGTGGCTATACACATTTACAATAATCATATGTTGTTTATATCTAGTGTCTAGTATAATGCATGTACGTGCTTCTGCTGTATGCGTGTATGTATGGGGCTACGCTTGGACGGGTTATGTTTGAATTCCTGTGTGAATTGTTGCCTTTTATTGCTCACATTTCATCCTAACTATACTTTCGAAGATTATCTTACCTCTTGCTCTCTGCATTACACCAAACATATCATCATAATAGAGCATCATTTAAAATGATTATCGACTACATCATCTGAGACCAAACCACATGCACACAGACACATTTACAAATAGCCGTTCAAAAGTTTGAGCATGGCTCAAGCCGTGGTCCTGTGGCGATTCAATTCAATAATTGATTCGTGTTTTGACATAAGATTTCAGCTTCATTTCTAAAGTTTTGTTTCTCAAAATGCAAAGAATGTTTTGATAAATTAAGTAAAATTTCCAACTCGGGTTACATCATGAGATATAAATATTCTTTGTTTTGAAAGTTTTTAATGACAGTCTTTATTTTTTGACAACTTTTACATCATTCACAGAATCATTTTTTTTTTTTCACTTTTCTTTTTATTGGAATGCGAAAGATAAATATTTTGTAAACAATCGGCATGATCGTTGAACGCCATATAGTGTGTATTCATTCATGAATTCGATAATTTAACCTTGAGTTGGTGAAGATGTCACTGAAATTATGCATATTTGTCAATTTCAATTTCAATATCTGTCTCATTCGAACATATGTACAGTTTATAACGAAAAAATTAAAACTCACCAATTTCTGGATGGAAGCCGTGTTCATCAGCGGTGTAATTAACAACAGTAATTGAACCATCTTTTTCAACGATCGTATATGAGCCTTTTGTTACAATAACATCCATCCCACTGACTGTTTTAAATTTACCATCTTCTTTGAATTCTTCTCCATTTACGAATTTTTGTCTAACGACGTACAAAATCTAATGTGAATAATAATGAAAAGATAGGATAATCTTATTAAACTCACTCAAAATTGTATTCCAAATTTGGATCTTGGTGGAATCGTCCTTCGGCGACTGCATATTTGGATTGTTGTTGTGGTTCTTGTTGAGGATATTGTTGATCGAATTGTGGAGCACTTTGAACGTATCCAATCAATACACAAACTAAAGCAATAGCTACAAATCTGGCCATTTTGAACGATACTTGTTTTTCTTTTTTTAAATAATGAACTTATCAGAGTCACGTCAAATCATCTACTGACCGTAAATATCAGCACATTTATACTATTCCGCGATGAAAAAAGAAGTCGAATAACGTAAGATGAATCGTCGCGGCAAACAGGTTTTCTGATCATTTTCGTATGCATACATTAGCTTCGCTCAATAAATCTTGTTTATTTTGATGTTTTACTGAATTTCATTCAGCGTGACATTTTAAAATATCATTATGTCACCGATATGCAGCGATTTTATATCATCAACCGCACCTTTGAAAAAAAATTGTCCATTTTTATTCATATCGATAAAATTAATTCATGATTTCGCATAAATTTCTCAACATCTCTTTTCCCTTTCGCAAATTGTGTTACCACGGAAAGTTGAAGATTTACTTAAATCGCATAAGTTTTGCGGTAGATTCCAAGAAATGTAAATAATTTTTTTTTTTTTTTTTTGTGAAACAGGTTCAAAAGTGTTTATTCGAAAGTAAAAGTCTATTTCATTTTATTGATTTACTTGTTTATTTTGTATTTTCATTATATTCAATAGATAACAGTGCTAAATTGTATGTTATTTATAAAATTATTTGCCAACTGGTGATTGTGTAACTGAAATTAAATGGGAAAAAAAGCAATAATTAACTTAGGCAAATTTTTAACAAACTTTTCTAATTTTGAAAATGTGCTTACTAATTTCTGGATGGAAGCCAGTTTCATCAGCAGTATAGTTAACAACAGTCATGGATCCGTCTTTTTCGATAATTGTGTATGATCCTTTGGTTACAATGACATCTTTTTGTTGACGGTTGCCTTCTTCATCAACAGCTTCAACTGTCTTCAATTTACCTGCTTCATTGAATTCTTCACCGCTTGCGAATTTTTGTCTATGATCAAATTGATTTGAAATGAATAAATAAATCCCATCCATGACTTATTTTCACTAAATTATACTCACTCAAAGTTGTATTCAAGATTTGGTTCTTGGTGGAATTTCTCGTCGACGACCAAGAATCTGGATTGTTTTTCTGATTCTTGTGCTCTAATTGGTTGTGCCTGGAATGATTGTTGTTTGAATGATTGTTGTTGTTGAAATGATTGTGCACCACGGTATTGATTTTGATTTTGGAATTGTGGTGCCGATTGTGCGAGAGCAATCAAAACGCACACGACAGCAGCAATAGCAATGAATTTATGTGCCATTTTTTCTTATTAACACTTTGTTTTTTTCTTTTCTCAAATAGTGAAAAATTTAAAATTGTACAACTTATCACAACCGCGTCGATTTAACAACTGAGCGAATACTATGAAAATTTGTCGATTTAATATCAATTTTATAAATAATTTTATCGTAAAAAAAAAACACAAAATATAATGTTACGAAAGCGATAAAAATAAGATATGATTGCCGGTATGATATAAACATACGCGATGAACACGATCCGATTTCTAGAATTACGCTCGAACCGGATTTCAAGGTCGCAGAAATGTTGATGAAGATGAGCGTTCAACAAGTTTGAAATGAAAAGTGAAAACGGTGCGAATGAGAAATGATATAAAAATAAAAGCAGCACAAAAATTAACGATGATCCACACTTTTAAAACGATGTATTTATTTTAATGTGTGTCAATTGGTAAGCTGTTTGATAAATTTGGACAACATTTGGGGAGAATTTAATATTATCCATATAATTTCGATGGCAGATTGCTTTGTAAATTTATGCAAATGATTGTAGCAAAAAAAAAAATTAGCTGATAAATATTAGCATTAGATTTGAATGATGTGTTGAAACGCTTAAAAATGGAATGCGTATTCAGTTTCATGGGAAGAAATCAAATTGAAACAAAGCATTGCTATGACAGCCAAAATAATGGTTAGTTCATGTTGTTTTCATTGAAGATTTGGGCATTTCAAAAAAACAAAAATCCATGTGAAGCTTAAAGAGTATTAAGTAAATAGTGTAGCCTATAAATGCTAAGGCCATAAAATAAGCAGAAAACCGTCCAGTATTGATTCAATGAACACAATGTTAGTAAAATAGGAGGAGAATTATACGAAGAGAAAACGAGGGTGTCCATTATACATTTTACCAAACATATAAAAAGGGTACTATAAATTACAGTCCGTTGCTGACTGTTCAAATATATAAAACAGCATCCGTTTTAATGCGCGGCCATAGAAGCACATACACACACAGCATTGGGTCATTTAACCAATTCACTTTCCATCTTGTGACCAATACATCCACACAAGCCCACTGAATACATTTAACAAATATGGCTGCAGCGACAATGCGTAAAAGAGTGATTTGAATCGATACTGACCAATGTATTTCCATTGGTTCGCTAAATCCTTTTACCTGCATTTTCAATGACAAAACCTTTATCAAACTTTCCATTTAATGGGTTTGATAAAGTTGGTTCTCTGAAATATCAAAAAACGTTTTTTTTAATGAATTCAACCCGAATCAGTCTCTCTTCGTCTTCTCCAATAACAAATAAAAAGGAAAAAAAAGAGTGAATATTTTTTTTCCTTAATGGCAGCATATTCATTAATATATTTCTTTGTTAAAAGTACATTATGGGTGAAAAATGGTCAAAATATTTTCACGTGCTTAAAATAAAAGAAAAGGTCACTTACACTCCTTTTGCTTTTTCTCTTCAATACTTTCTTTCCCTTTCGATGGAATTTCCAGTAGACGACGATAAAATTCATTTAATTTCGCCCATTTCGGGAAGAAAATATGACCAAAATATAATCAACATTGTCGTTTATTAATACTGGACAACGACATCAAAATGCTTCGTATTCAACCTAACCCTCAGTATAATATTCGACAAGAGTAAGAAAAATGTGATGCGTATTTTAACGACTTTGCATATACTATACGTTAACTTGCATTGTGGGTAAATGTTCGTCTCAAAAATCTGGTTCTATTTCATGGGGTTAGCCGTAGTCATACTATAACAACTTAAGACAAAAATTAATGGATTCTAGATTACGGAATTTTATGTAAATTTTAGGGTCGTTTTAATATTTGAATGTGTGTGCGTGTGATTTTTTTCATCTTTTTGCTATTTGTTTCATTTGGGTCGTGAATATCATGGCATTTGGCCAACACATCGTCTTTAAAACAAATTCTACTTACTAGTGACATGAACTGGACACAATAGCTACTTACTTTGGTTTAGAAGTTGAAAATTACTTGACCTTTTCCCTTCCAAATTGTAAGATTTGATTTATTATCAAATGTTTTGTGTTCATTGATCCCATCTTGATATCCGTGCAAAATCAAATTGGATTACGGAAATTTGAAATAGAAATGCTGGTAAACGATGAAGATATAAAAGAAAAACGAACAACTTATTTGAATAAGACTTTGACGCTGATAAAATGCACGTGTGTGTGTATGGTTTTGGAAAATGATTTATTGCACATGGTCAAAATGAAGAGATAATTCAGATGTTATTAAATGTATATCAAATTAGATGTTGCAATCTGACAAAACCAACATAAGAAGATTATTGTTTTAAATTTGCTTATTATTGCGGTTTATGTAGTTTCGATCAATTTTCGTGCAAATTTCAACACATTAAATCATTTATCATAATATAATAAAAAAGATCAACATTTGACGTCTCAAACACAAGTTGTCCATGCCATCCATTAACACATTATTCACTAAATATATTTTTATGAAATTTGATCGAAAGTAAAAAAATTTTTTGACTTCTTTTTCATGTTTTCAATGCAATTTTTTTGTGTGAAAATCAAATTATGTCAAAAATTAGAACCTCCAAATAGTTGCAGCGAGGTCAACCAAGAGCTTATCCGTATGATTAGCGGAGTTTATACAATTTTTGTAATCGACTATTAAGACATCTTCAAATGTAATTGATCACTATTGTATTGTTGATGCAATAAATCAATTTCCATGATTTGCATTAACTTTCTTCATCAATATATATGGCAAAATGTATGTGAAATGAAAGATTGCAACTTAACAGAAGTAGCCAGGTAATTGGTAAAAATGTGTTATTTGTTTATTGTTTATATTATTTCGATTTATTCCCATACAACTTTCAACATATAATATTATTTGTCATGGCATAAGACAAAGCACAAATGTTTGACATCTCAGTTACAATTTCTTAAGTTAAATATTCCATTAGCACATCATTTACATGATTTCATATAATTTGATCCAAGACAAGTAATCTTTTGGCCAATTTTTTATGTTTTCATTACAATTTTTTTGTGAAATTATGACGAAAATTAGAACCCCCACAGAGTTGCAACAAGGCCATTGAAAAAATATACATTTGATGAGCGTGATTTATGCAATTTTCTAAATCAACTCTTGAGATACCTTCAAATGTAATCGATCATTAACTGTAACACATTAAAATTATGAATGCAATAAATCAATTTTCATGTTTTGTCACATATTTTTAACGTTAATATATTTAAATCATTTTAATCAATTCAATTTTTTTTTTCGAGAAAAAAATATCAAAGACAATTATACCGATGAAGATGATTCTGTATTTCATTTAAAATGATGAACGCGAAGGTTTTTTCTCCATAATCGTTAATGCTTATGCCACACATTTATGACCAAAAATATGTTAATTAAGTGATGGTTTGAAACGATTGAGTCAAAGCTGTTTGTGGATGTTAATTGCTAGTATACACAAATGTGGTTTTTACTATTTTAAATTTGTTTTCTTCTTTTTTTAACTCTGAATTTTTGTTTGGAAAAAAAGTGGAAAAAACTGTAAAAAAAATATTTGAATGCGGAAACACATACATTTATGGAATGCAGTTTAATCAAAAAAAAATCTCAATTTTATGGCTTGGATACGTTTTTATTCGAACTATTTTGAATTTGGTGACATTTGCACTTGTTTATTCTAATAAGATTGGTTAGTATGATTATTAATTTAGATAAATTAACAAATTGCAATTCAAATGTCAATTAAAGCAACTGGTTCCGTTGAAAAAGAATTGACCGTAAACAAATCTATATTTATTTATAGTTACTATCCATAATAATAATTGAAACAAAAACTTATTCCTTTTTTCATTTATTTTATTATTGACATTCCAAAAGAGAACATTCAATTCATTTTACATTTAACCATTTCAAATTTTTGATTTTTATCTAACCAACCAATGATTTGAGAGCATTTGGATCAACCGCATTTGGACCACCTGGACCAGCACCTATTCAAAAATAAAATAAAATAAATTAAATTACATTTGAATTTTTTTATTCCATTTGGAATTCGTTGACTTTTTTTCCGACTAAGATATTTACCGACAATTGGGTGGAAACCTTCGTCATCAGCGGTGTATGTTACCCAATGAGTTTCACCGTCTGGGGATTGGAATGAGTATTGACCAGATACTTTTTCATGTCCATTTGCATCGAGGGTTCCTGCTTCTTGGAAGAATTGTCCATTGTCGAGATCATATCTGAATGAAAAAAAAAATATTAAAATGCGAAATTAATAATACTTTTTTAATTCGCATGAAGCACTGAATGTCCATTTAAATTATCACAATTCTTTTTCAATTTTATAAACAATGTTTCGTTTTATATTTACTACACTTTCAAAATATTATTCTCACAAAAATTTCGGTAAAAAGGGATAAAATTGAGTTAATTTTTATCAAACTATTTTTTTTTCTTTTTTTCATAAAAGACATTTTCTTTTTATAATAAAGATAAATGATCGTACGAGAATTCATATGTGCCGCTTCCATCATTGTTATTCACTTCATTTCTAACTTGTGGTTGTTGAGCTGAAACTAATGCAACAGCAAATACCGACAAAACAATCAAACTTAATTTGGCCATTTTCTATTCAAGTCACCAGATCAAAAACAAATCCAAAACTGATCGAACCAATGCAATCATCGGCATTTATATACCACATATTTTTACACATACATTAGAATGTCCAGGACCACGCACTATGGTCATTTACTAATTTCATTAACATATATCGGCTTTCGTTTCTATCTTTTTCCTTTGTTTTTCGAAATCCCCTTCTCTTAGATTTGTGGATGAGTGACATTTCTATAAAATAATAAATTCAAATATTAGGCGACAGTTATCAATCTAATTCGTATTATATCTATAGTTCATTCGTTGGTGCCTTTTATGATTTCCATACGAATAGTTTTCAATGTTACAACCTTGATCTTGATATGATACCAAATACTCTACGTAATATTTGTGCAGAATCTATTCAGCGCTTCAACATTTTACTCATACACATTGCTCACCAACCAATTACCAACGAATTCAGCAAAGCTCAAAAAGCTATATTTAAGTGGAGGAAAGCTGCCGTAGTTCATCGTCAAAACATTAAAATATTGATGTAAGCAGTATTTTCCTTACGAATGTTTGATAGTGAGTAAGCTGTGTTTACAAATTCACTATGAAATAACTTATTGATGCGAGTATTTATTTTGATGGGCATTTTTTTTTTTTCATTTGTCGGATATTTTATGAATTAATCGTTGTCGTGATTGTTGGCTTTTTTATAATTTAATGAATGCGCCACTAGAAATTCTTAGTTTAAATATATTTTTATTTTTCTCCATTTAGAATTTACTGGCATATATCTATTGAGTAGATCGAGAGGAGAGTATGTAAAAAAATTCAAAATAATTTTGAAAAAGGAGAGTATGGAAAACATCAATTCGGCTATACTAAAGAGGAGAGCATGTTCACTTAAATACTAAATACAATGCAAAATCATAAAATCCGTACTCTCTTTTAACCATTTTTAGTGTTACAATTACTTACTCTCCTTTTTTGCTATAAAGTCGGATGAACATACTCTCCTCTCGATCTACTCAATAGATATAATGTACAAATTTAGGATATATAATATTTGAAGATAATTGATAAATGATTGTTTGTATTATTATTCGCTAAATTATGTCGTTCGATTTTTCATTTTGAGGCCCATCTGGAATGAATAATAATTATTTAATTTTAAACTCAGTTGGTAACATTTTCATATCTTCTGTAAACTGTTAACATTTAATATCGAAGCACATAATCAATACATCAAACTTACCGTGATGTGGATGAAATCCATTTTCATCAATATTATATTTCACCCAATATATTTGACCATCCGGAGCAGTAAATGTATAAGCTCCTTTGCCGGTTTCGGGTTGTAAAAAGTCTAAAGGTTGTTTGGATACACTTTGTCCATTGTTTATTTCATGGTTAATTGCGCTGTTGAACAAAGAAATTCAAATAATAAATAAATGAATGGCAAAAATAATTATTTCATGTTCAATTTGGTTTGACTTTATGCGCAAAAAAAAAACGTACACATTCCGGTTTTCGTCCAATTTTTGTGATACAACCAATGCGATAGTAAATACTGATAACAAAATCAAAGTTAATTTGAGCATTTTGGCAACGGTCTCGTCGAAGCTAAATCACGAACCAAACTAGTTTAGTTCTTATTAACATTGAACAGAACGAATGGAAAGCAATGGACAAAATATACCAATACAGCGACGAAAAACGTACAAAGTTTCCGTGCATTGCCTTCTTTGAATGTATGAATTTGATGTTTTGTGGTTTTCTCTTTTCTTATTCTTTACTTTTGCAATATTTTTTCGCGTGTTGTATATTACCACGTTTGTTTATTCATTCGTTTTTTTGACCGCATACTCTTTCTGAGTTGAAAGAAAGACTTTTAAATATACGCTCTCTGTACATACTACTGTTTTGAAAACCAAACAATATTCAAGTCTTTTTCTGCAGAAAAAACACGAAATATTATTACTGAAAAATTTAATCAGCATGTGTGTTGTTGTTGAACGTCACTAAACAGCTGGTAATAAGCACGAACAACAAATTTTTCTACGCTACTTGTGACGATTTAATTATTTTCAGCTTTTGAATAACTAAAACTGTAGCACGAAATGTTCTAATAAAATTATTTGCCATTGAATATTTTTAAATCAAGTTCAAGTGCAAGATCGAAACCATAATGAACATAAGATTGGCAAATGAATAAATCACAATAGTTGATAGGAAAATAAATCAAGAAATAATAAAATGAATGTGGGGGAAACAAGTTCTATCAAAGTTCTAATGCTTTGAAAAACATGCTGACCTAGAGCCTCTAGGCTGAGAGATATGACTTCCATTGTTGATATTTAATTACTATATTAATTACTTAAAGCTCAGTATTATTTCTGAATCATAAACAACAATGTTGAAACTTAGTAGTTTTATAATTTTTGCAACACTCTTCGTTTTTACATCGAATGCTTTTCTTTCTGATAGCGTCAAAGAATTCCTTTTTACAAAGGCAAATGATGGAAGTGATGAATTTAATTTCGAGTGAGTTGAAATACACTTTGTTAAAATAATAATTTCAATTATAAAATATATCAAAACAATTCATTCAGGTTTAAACAAGACAATGACGAAGTATTTCGAGGGAAAACATTCATTGTAAACGATCCACAATCTCATATTTATATTATGTTTGATGGGGAAAATGTACCTTATTGGGTTGAATTTACAAATAGTGAATATAAAAATAACAAAACTTTTTCCAAAGAAGTTCGCCTTGGTGAGAAAATTTTCAATTTTCTAACGGATTAACTTTCCTTTTAAAACTTCCATTTTATTTATCACTTTCAGTTGAAAGAAGAGAAGACGAAGCGTTGTTCAAAAATGATTTTATTGAATATTCAATTTCTATATCTTCTGCTACTTTCTCTGTAACGCCATACCAAACATTGTAAGTTCACATTTGTTTAGTGTAGTTTTGTTTATATTCCAATGAAAAGTTTTATATAACATTCAGTTAATCAATTCTGTTACTATTTAAGGTGGGATTTAGAGAAAATTTGTTTTACGAAAATTGAAAATGGGAATCAAACATTCAAATATGTGTGAGTTAATTTGAAAAATCCAATGAGATGTTAATTGAAACTTATATTCATTCTTTTTTTTTTCATGCAGAATTTTAGCAACAAATAATTCCAGAAAATTTAACGGTACAACTTATAATCATGGTACAAATCATCATGTGCAACGCATCCATTTAGATGATGGCTACCAACGCGACGATGTCTATGAAGTGGATTTCACTGATCAAGAACTTAATTCTTCGGAAACTTTTTGTCGAGCCATTTCTAGAACAATTTCATGTATGTTTATTCTAATTTGTAACAGTTCTCTCTGGTAAAATCTCTTATATGTAAATAAAATGAAAAATTTATTTTAGCTTCCGGTGTCTTAGGAGCATATTCTTTACCAAATATCAATCCCGCCTTACTGAAATCTTTAGTGGGTTAAGATCGTATTTCCAAAGAATTTGATTATGATGATGTGATTTTATATAATCTGGCATTTTGTAAATACTTACATATTAATGTATGAATATTATATAAAAATTCAAAAAAAATTTATTCATGAAAAAACTAATTTCACTACACCGATTTTAATCAATAAAAAATTAAAACAACCTTGCGTTTGTTTAATTTACGTTTATGTTGAAAAACAAAAACAATAACAGCAACAAAAATTTACAAAACGAGCCCTAATAAAAACGTCTAATTCAAACATTTAAACCGTCTAAAATATAAAAAAAGTCTAAAACATGATAAACTGGCCTTTTTCGACTAATTAAAAAAAAAACAACAACATCTGATACCGTTAACAGAATTTAGAAAAACGTTTATTTGTGATAAATACCTTCACGAAAAGGTCCATACTACGTATTAACAATACATACACAGAATTCATTCTAAATTAAATCTTTTGCAACATATTTGCAACCTTCTCTTATTGATGATGTATATAGTATTGAATCAAATCATTCTACAACTTCATTAGATTCATTAAAATTATTAGAATCATTGACATCATTTGATGCATTAATGGTAATTTTGGAAATGGAGTTCTCCAATATAAATGAAAAGTTAAATAATAAATGAGTTCAATACAATGCACGACAGCTGTTTTTTTTGTGCCACTCGAGCCGCATATAGCTTGTTCTAAGGGTAACTATCTACGTGTTTCATATTAATATAGGGTTTATATGCAATTTATACGCAGATTATTTATATGCGGATATTTGCAAATATTTTACAATTTATGCAATTTATATGCGTATACGCAGAATATTTGCCAGTTATTGAAATAATTGCTGTATATAGAATTTTAATAAAATAATATAGAAATAATTGCTGTAGAGTTTCACCTTTATTTATCTCTCTTCACTTGATTTTATTAAGATTGTGATTTCGCACTTGATACATTTTTTTTAAAGGTAAATTCAATCCCATACAAATACTGAGCGTTAATATTATACTAAGAAATGGTTGAATATTTTGTCTGAAGAATTTTGACGAAACACACCTACGTCATGAAAAAAACTTCTTGGAAAAAATTCATGCAGATTATAATTCATGCAGATTTTTGTTGTTCCTTTTCCTACACAGATAAAAAAAATTTCGGAATATTGGCAACATTGGGTTGTGAATGTCCAAATTCCAACCAAATTTGCGATATTACTACTAATTATAAATTACATCCACAATACATGAATGAAAGCGAATTCACAATCTCCATACATTTGATTTCGTCACTAAATCATGTTTTTTTTTCTCGTTTTTTGTTGTTTGATTATGAGACAATTCTTTCTTAATATTTAAAAATAAATGAAAATACTGACGAATGAAAATGTTGAATGCATCAAGTTGTTCGCATCATTTTAGTAATGATTATATGTTGATGTTGTTGTTGTTTTGTTGTTGTTGTTGTCATGCATGCTATTATTTCGCAGTTTGTTTTTCATTGTCGATTTTATTTTAATTTCTTCGAAATTTATTTACATTATGATTTGAAAGAAAATTAGGTAAATTACAAGTATCCAAAAAATATTGACAAAGTGAGAAATATAAATTGATTTATTCGGCATGCTAATAAGATATTTCTTGAAAAAATGTTACATTTTATGTTTTTCAAAAGAACGTTTACTCTTTCTAGTTGAATCGTTGTCTCTGCATTCATATTTATTGTACGCTGTGTTTTAAATGAGCGTTGTTTGAGGAGCATTTGTGGACCATTCTTGATAAAATCTGTATTTGGAAAATTGTATTCAAAAATATATTTATACTCAGAACGAATAATAAGTGGCTCAAATTGAATGTTATGTAGCCGAAGGAACAACTTGAAGATATTATTGTAAAACAACAAGATGTCAACAGATGGCATTAGGTATGGATTCTCATTTACACTTATACAGTCAGTTAGTATAGCAATATAATTAACAAAAACATCCAAACATCTATAGAAATTCTCACTTCGGTTTATTCTTACACACAAAACTGAAAAATATCAATAAGCTTTCTTCTAAAATCAACAACAACAACAACAAACATTTAAAGACCATTAATGCCTTTCAGCGTCTGGTCTGTTTGGTAATGGCTGCCCCTTCACAATTCTTCTCCAACATACTCTTTCGAGAGCTAGGTCTAGAGTTTCCCTATTCCAGTCATACCCTCTTTCATTCAAATCACTTTTTACCGAATATATTTGGATTCGGTCTTCGCGGTCTACCTCTACCTCTCGGTGCATTCACTTCAGCATTCAAAATTAACTTTGGCAAACGATACTCATTCATACGCTGTACATGACCAAACCATCTCAACCTAGACTTTCTTGCTATCTCGTCGACCGAATCCACATTCAAATCCTCACGTATTTGCTCATTCCGAATTCTCTTCTCCCATTGATCCCTACGCGACACACCCGAAATCATATGCAGAACTTTCATATCAGCCACTTCCAAACCATGAATTAAATTATTTGAATCGACCCAGCTCTCGCTGCCATACATGATAGTTGGTCTGAAGATTGACCCATGAATCATCAACTTCGTCTCTTTACTCAACTCTCGTTTATTGAAAACATGAGACCTAAGCTGCGCAACCACTTTATTACCATTTATTCTACGATGTTCAAATTCCCGAAGACGGCAAGCTGGATAGTCTTCGGAAAAAATGCATCCCAGATATTTGAAATGAGACACCTGCTCAAGCACACCTCCATTCAACATACACTTTACTTGTTTCCTATCTTTCCCTATATGCATAACCTGTGTCTTTGAGCTGCTAATGGTCATTCCATAGTTCGTACAAGCCGCTTCTAAATCGCTAATGCTATTTTGTAGCTCTTGTTCTGAGCCACCAAACAATACTAGGTCATCCGCATATGCAAGAGCAGAAATAATGCTTCCTCCCACTACTACGTTACCCCTCAGCTTTGCTGACTTGATCAATTTATCCATATGAATAAATAAATAAGAGCGGAGAAATTGTACAGCCCTGCCGAAGACCATTTCGCACTTCAAACCATTCGCTCAATCCACCATCCACTCTCACAGCCGCTTCACAATATCTATACAAACTCTTAATTGCACTCAACAGGGACCCTTTCACACCATATTCACCCAACACCGACCAGAGCTTAGTTCTTGGTATACAATCATACGCCTTTTGCAAATCAACAAAACATACATACATATCCTTGTTTCTCTCATGGAACTTCTCTATTAGTTGTCTCATGCAAAAAATTTGATCTTGACATCCGCGCATCGGTCTGAAGCCCGATTGGTTTTCATCCAAGAGCGATTCGACAATAGCTCTGGTTCGTTTTTCTAAAATTGTACTATATACTTTTCCGACAACGCTCAATAAAGAAATTCCACGGTAGTTGTTGCAATCCTTATTACTTCCTTTCTTATGGAGAGGCGAGATAACAGCACCACCCCATTCTTTCGGCACAACTGATGAATCCCACGCTAGATTGAACAACCGATGCAACCATCGAATCCCTACTGAACCACTGCAAATTAAATATTCATTCCTAATCTCATCCACTCCTGCTGCTTTGCCCCAACTCAGTTTTTTAACCGCCAACTCTATCTCTCCCATGCTTATTTCCTCCTCTTCGACCTCATCCACACTTTCATTTGCGCTGACATTCAGATCTGTTCTATTATCAATGTTCAACAGCTCCTCAAAATATTCTCTCCAACGTTTCAATACATTCTTTCTGCCAATCACTAACTCCCCTGCCTTATCTAATACTGCTCCTGGAGCTTGTTTCTTACCGCCATTTCGGATATTTTTGACCTTCGACCAGAACACCTTATTCCTCTGCTGCCCTGCTTCCTCTAAATTTCTGCCGAAATTCACCCATTCATCCTCCTTCGTTGCTCTCACCAAATCTTTCACAATTCTCTTCTGTTCCCTATACTCTTCCAAGTTCTCCTCAGTTCTACTTTGCATCCAACGCATCCATCTCATTCTTTTCTCTTTCACTGCTTCCTTCACATCATCATTCCACCAGTCAGTCTTCTTTTTACCACTCTTACCCACATGCATTCCACAACATTCCTTTACCGCATTCAAAATTGCATCCTTAAAATAATTCCATTCTCCATTAATATCCGACATTCCATTGCATTCAATTTGCGTAAATTTTTCTTCTAGTCTAGCTACATATGCATTCACTACACTTTCATTCTTCAATTCATTAACTTTCACTCTATTGGTTGGCTTCCGATTTTTACTCGCTACTCCTTTTGGAATAAGTAGTTTGCTTGCAACCAAGTAATGATCGGAATTCAGACCAAAACTTCTATACACACGCGTATCTATTACAATTTTACGTAAACAATCATCCACAATCACGTAGTCGAGAAGAGATTTCTGATTCTGGCCAGGATTTTCCCATGAGTACATATGAATGTTCTTGTGTTTGAAAAATGAATTAGTAATAACTAAATCTGAACTCTGGCAAAAATCCAATAATCTCTGTCCGTTACCATTCGCTTCCATTTCTTCTCCAAAATGACCCAAAACATTTGCGAAACTTCTATTATCTTTACCAACTCTGGCATTCAAATCCCCTAACAGAATCACGTTTTCACTTCCCTTACGATAAACAATATCATTCAAGTCACCATAAAAATCATTCATCTTTTCTGCATTTGCACCTTCACACGGAGAATACACACTCACGAAACGATACACTACTCCACTCAATTTGATTGAAATCCACATCATTCTCTCATTCACGAATCTATGACACACAATCGACTGTTCTAGGCTGTTATTAATCAAAAATCCTACGCCCCAATTTGCTCTACCCGTATTCACTCCCGATAAATACAAACGATAATTCCCTAACGTCTCTTCCACCTGACCCTTCACGCGCACATCACTCAAAGCCAATACATCCAACCCGAAAACATTTGCTCTCTCCACCAATTCATACTTCTTCAACTCAAAACCCCCTCTCAAATTCAATGTTCCGATATTAAAAGCGGTCTTCAACTGTGGAGCTCCGGTCAATTCCCGGGGAGGACGAGCTCCGTGACCTCCCCTCGTCCGAGGCCAACCATTACTGTTTCGAGCAAAATAAATTTAAGGTGAGGGGCGTGCTAAGCCACACTGCACCCGAGAAAAATCACCAATAATTTTGTCGAACGCAACTGGCCATGAAAATCAATCGCTTCCAATAAACAAAATAAAATGGAACGAACTCACCAAAACAAAACTGTAGTTACTATGAATAATGAGATGAATTGTGTTTAGCCGCGGTCAACTTTTCATTGTAAGGAGACTGACGAATTTGAACCGATCGAAAAAGTACCGTTTGAATAATTGAATTGATAAAAATCGTAGAATATTGTTTAAAAATGCGCGCCAAAAACTGATGTTTAACTGAATAAATGAATAAATGTAAATACCGACAGTTCTTCTAAAATCAGTTTATAAAAAATGATTTCGCATTGTCTAGTTTGTGTTTTAGTCCACATGTAATATGGTCGTAATTAATTGATCGATATATTGACATATTATGTTTCAAACGACAAATGCAAACAATAATTAAAAAAAGTTCAATTATTATTTTGGGAATAATAGTTTTTGGTATTTCTTTTTATTGAAAACTCCAAAAAATCGATCTCCAAAAATATACAATGCTTTTATGCATGATTTGAACGGCTGTGTATGTAAAAACGGGTTACTTAAGCGTTAGGTTATTGTCTTCGATGGAATGTCATGTGTTAATTCACATATCAGAATCCAATCGAATACATTTACCGTATACTTTTTATAAAAAGTATTGTCTGCTATTGGTGAATATATCGGTATACAAATAGCAGATGCATGCACCCATTTGAGTGCTCAAAAGAGAAAAAGATTAATTAGCTCTATTATACGTCAATGTGATTTGAAGAATTTGAAGCTGGTCTTGTGATGAGGCTCTTCATGTAGCACAATGAGTACGGTGCTGCAAAAATGCACTGGTAGTTGTATGGCAGAAGAACACGATCAGGACCAGCTCTAATTCAGAGAAAAACATTGACAAATAATAACTAATAAACTATAAACGGGCGTCTCTCAATAGACTGTATAGCCTGAGTGACGTAGCAGCAGCTACCCCGTACGAATCCAATAAACCAATGATCCAATGCATGATTTTTATTTTTTGCTTGATTTTTACTTTTGCATGGTTTTCAGATACACATTTTGAAATGCATTTGACGTATTGATGGCATCACATTGTAGTCACCAAGTGAACGAAGTTTAGATTATTATTTTTTATCTTATTATTGCACGGATCGTAGATGATATTTTAATGCGTTTTTAAAGGCGGATAATCAATCATTTTTTCTAATTTCGATTGGTAAACTGTTCCAAAAATTAATTGCCGAGTAACTGAACACGCGATGCGGTTTGCGGATTGAAATTAACTTGAAGGTCGTCTGGGTAACGCGACGTAAAACGTCGTCCATTACGAATAAACATGTGATTCAGATATTTAGGAGCCTTTATTGACAACTGCTTGAATATTAAGGCGGCCGATTGCAGTTTTGATCTACTCTCAGGCGTCGTTTACAGTGTTCAAATGAAAAAAAAACTTCCTATTTCTACTCAAAAATTCATTGATACATAAAAAATGTATTTTAATCGCGTGTTAAGTATTATTCGCTATATGCGGCTCGAGTGCCACAAAAAAAAAAAACAGTCGAGTAGTGTAATTTATCTAGAAATAATTTTCCATTGCTTCCTAATTCTATTATTTGCAAGCTGTTTTCAAACACTTTTCTTTTTGAACCATTACACATTTTTGTGGAATTTCAGGTAAATTTGTTCCAATAAAATTCTTACTTGGCATAGAGAATTTTACACAATCGCATTCATTATTGATGAAATTGATGATGGTGGTGAACATTTACGCAGTACGATCATTTACTTCAAGGGTAACATCAATTGTAGCAGTTTCGGAATTCATTATTCAAATAAATATGTGACCATTTCACTATTTCTAATGGTGAAATTAAGTTATAGCCATGATCAGAACCACCACATTCGTGTTGACTGTCAATCTTAGATCTTCTTAGAATAATTCTTCAAAAAAGTCAAACTCTCTCCGTCAAAACTAGGAAGAGGATAAGCTGTTTTGCCAGTCAATAAATCTTCATTCTCGAAATTCCAGCCAGATGCGTTTGAAAAATGTTCAACTAATTTCATATCTGACGCAATTTTAAATATGAAGTGAAAAATATTTTATGTTATGAGTGAATTATTTGCTACATTGATAATAATGTATTACACAATTTTTTAAACAAGTGGAGCGAGTTGCAACCAAGTCATTCAAAAGCTTACACATTTGATTAACGTTATTCATGAAAATCCTGTTTTCTTCTTATTGTCTCAACTATTTTAATTTGAATGTGTTTTTATGCGTATAACTGTTTTGAATTTGGTGACATTTGCACTCGTTTATACTAATAAGATTGGTTAGTATGTTAATAATCATATTAGATAAATTAACAAATTTCAATTCAAATGCCAATCAAAGCAACTGGTTTCATGAATTGATTGTAAACAAATCTATATTTATTCATAGTTTCTATCTATAATAATAATTGAAACAAAAACATATTCCTTTTTTCATTTATTTTATTTTTGACATTCCAACAGAGAAAATTCAAGTCATTTTTCATGTAACATTTCAAAATATTCTTTTTTATCTAACCAAGCAATGATTTGAGTGCATTTGGATTAATTCCTTTTGGACCACTTGGAGCAGGACCTATTTAAGAATAAAATTAAATTACATGAGAATTTTTTAATCCATTTAGAAATTAGTTGACAAGTAAGCTGCTTACCAATATTTGGATGGAAACCTTCATTATCAGCGGTGTATACTACCGAATGAGTTAAGCCGTCTGGACTTTGGAATGAGTATTGACCAGATACTTTTATATGTCCATTTGCATCGAGGGTTCCCGTTTCTTGGAAAGATTGTCCGTTGTCGAGTTGATATCTGAATGAAAAAATATTAAAATACAAAATTAATAAACACTTTACGTTTAATTTTTCACAATTTTCTTCCAATTTTATAAACAATAATGGATTTACTATACATTCAATATATAATTTTCACAAAAATCTAATAAAAATGAAATAAAATCGTGTTAACTTTTATCAGAAAAATCAATAATTTTTTTTTTTTTTTTTTTTTTCAGAAAAGACGTTTTTTATAAAAAAGATGAATCGTCATACGAGAAATCATAAGTGCCGCTTCCATCATTGTTATTCACTTCACTTTTAACTTGTGGTTGTTGAGCTGAAACTAATGCGACAGCAAATACCGACAAAACAATCAAACTTAATTTGGCCATTTTCTATTCAAGTCACCAGATCAAAAACAAATCCAAAACTAATCGAACCAATGCAATCATCGGCATTTATATACCACATATTTTTACACATACATTAGAATGTCCAGGACCACGCGCTACGGTCATTTACTGATTTCATTAACATATATCGGCTTTCGTTTTTATCTTTTTCCTTTGTTTTTCGAAATCCCCTTCTCTTAGATTTGTAGATGAGTGACATTTCTATAAAATAATAAATTCAAATATTAGGCGACATTTATCAAATCTTGAACTTGATATGATACTAAATACTTCTCATAATATATGTGCAAGATCTGTTTAGCGCTACATCGTTCCAATCATACATGTTGCTCCGCAACCAAATGAAATGAATTCAAAGCTAGTAAAGCTTCTTTTTAGCATTCTAAACATTTTACGAGTTTATTTTTGTCATTTTGAATAAGGTGTCTCGATTCTACTAAATTCCCATTAAAACTCGTATTAATATTATCATCTAAGGAATAAATGATTAAAAGAATAAATTGTACTATTACTATATATGCCGCAGTGCGCTCCACAACAACAATAACGAATAAACGTGAAATTCGATTTAAAAACACTCTCATATATAGGGTGTGTGCAAAAAAATTGTTGATTTAGATAACAGATGGCGTAACTAACGATTTGTACATCGGAGCACACTGATGCCATTTTTGCCACAAAACTTGGATAATGGGTGCCACATCATCTGAATAAAAATCAACTCAAAGCACGAACCGAAACATGCAAAAAACACCTTGCTGAGCACAAAAAACATAGTTTATTAAGTCAAATTGTTACTGGCGATGAAAAATGGATCTATTACGACAATCTTAAACGTAAAGCAGCGTATATTGATCCAGGCCAATCAGGACCTTCGCAATCAAAACGCGATATTCATTGCCAGATGGTTATGCTGTGTATTTGGTGGGATCAGGAACGTGTCGTATATTATGAGGTGGTAAAACCTGACCAAACGGTTAATGATAAACGCTACGAGCAACAATTAATCAAAATGGAGCATGCATTGAAGGTTAAACGTCCACGGATAGCGACTAAACAAGACAAAATTTTATTTCACGATGAAAATGCCAAGACACATCGTGCAAATATCGTAAAAAAATGATAAAAGACTTCGACTGGGATCAGCTTGATCAACCCCCGTACTCTCCAGACCTTGCTCCTTCGGACTACTATTTGTTTCGATCGATGCAAATTGACCTGGCCGATGTACGCTTTAAAAACTTTGAAGAAATACAAAAATGGGTCGCTGACTGGATAGCTTCAAAAGATAAGGAATTCTTTAAACGCGGAATCCATCAACTTCCTGAAAGATGGCGACTGTAAATTTTTGTACTTCTATAGATCAAACACATGTAATAAAATCTGTTCGAATAAACATTTGTATTATATGTTATTTTTTGAAAGAAAAATACATTTATTTATAATATTGATGATAAACTCATAAATAGAAAAAAAGTTTATTTACTTGTTGTTGTTTTGACACTTTAAGTTAATTGAATCGAATATGTTGGATTCAGAAATATTTGAAATATTTTTGCCCTAAAAAGAAGATTTAGACCCTCAAAATGTCAATTATTTTTAATGTTATCTGTGTGGTCTGCACGTTTAAACCGATCTGAACCAATTGGTAATGAGAAACTATACCATCAGAGACTTCATAAGTCTCTCTACTTCGTTATATTGGTCTATATTTCGCTGTTCTAGTCAAATTATAAGAAAATTATTATTTTCAATATTTTCAATATTTTCAATATGTTAAATGAAATAAACTGAAAACAAATTTACGATTATCAACAGCTAGCATATAAGGAGTCTGATTATTTTCATCATGGGGATTTATATTGGCTCCATGTCTTAGAAGTAGTTTGACTACATTCGGATGGCCTACAATATAATTAAAGAAATTGTTGAAGATTTGTTTTCCATTATTGAAAATCTGGAAAAATTACCTTCCTCAGCAGCTAAATGTAGAGGTGTTGTTTTCGAATTACTTTTCACATTAACATTGGCTCCATGTTCGAGAAGTATTCTCATCAGATCGTCATTGCCTGTAAAATTTAAAATATTTGAAACGACAAAATTCCCAAATTTTATTCGTTTGTAAAATTTTCGAAAAACATTAAAAATTACCTGAATAAGCAGCATAATGCATTGATGTCAATTTATCGCTATTTTCTGCATTTACATTGGCTCCATGATCTAGAAGCACTGTGACTGCATCGATATTACCTAAAAAATTATTCACAAACAGAGAATTCTAAACATATTTCTTCCTTTGTTGGAAAGTTAATAGAATTACTTTTGGCAGCAGCATTAAGAAATGGTGTCATTTTAACTGAATCTTCTGCATCGATATTAGCTCCATGATCTAGAAGCGCCGTCACTACACCCGAATCACCTAGAAAATAAAAAAAAAGAGATTCTCAATGATTTTGTTTTTTATTGGAAATTCAATTTACCTTTAATAGCTGCATAATGGAGTGGTGTAAATTTCAAGAAATTTTCTGCATTAGCATTGGCTCCATGATCTAAAAGCACATTGACTACATCAATTTTGCCTAGAAAATTATTCGCGAACACACAATTCAAAACACATTTCATCTTTTGTTGGAAATTTTAAACAAAATTACCTCCTTCAGTAGCACGATGCAGTGGTGTCATCTTAAGTGTATCTTCTGCATTTACATTGGCTCCATGGCGTAGAAGCACTGTAGCTATACCCGAGTTACCTAGAAAATAATTGAAAATACAGAATTCCAATAATTTTTTTCTTTGTTGTAAGTTTCAAAAAATCACCTTCACTAGCTGCATAATGTAGTGGTGTCAATCCATCGCTATTTTCTGCACTTACAGTGGCTCCTTGATCTAGAAGCAATGAGACTGCGTCGCAATTACCTTGAAAATTATTTAACAAATAGAATTCCAATGATTATTTCCTTTGTCAAAAATTCAAAACAATTACCTCCAATAGCAGCATAATGCAGTGGTGTATTTTTACTATCATCTTCAGCACTTACACTGGCTTCAAGATCTATAAGTTTTTTGACTACATTCAAATTACCTACAAATTAATTCAAATAAAATAATAAATGTCAAAGAAAATAACGTTCTAGCACAGCTATATAAAATGGAACTTGAATTTGAATTTTTCTGGCAGTATTTTCAACTTTGCTCATAAGTTTTTGTTAAGACACATTTTTGTGGCTATTGAAAGCACACTCGAACGCGTAACGAAACAATATATGGATGAGATTTAAGACCGCATTTATTCATTCAAAGCGGTGACTCTATCAAATATAAAATGATAAATCGCATATAAAATGGAGCACATTCAAGAACATTGTTCGATTTGAAGTATGTTGATCCATATATTATTGAATTTGAAATGAAAAATTATTACAATGTTTTGCTTACCAATTAAACTTGCAAATGAAAGAGCCGTTAAATGTTGATCATTTTTTATCTCAAGATTTTCCTTTATTTGATCTAAACTGCGGCCAAAGGCAGAAACGAAATCCAAGGATCTGTAAAAAAAAGATTCTTGACATGCAATTTCTTGAATTTTTATTCAAAATAATATCAAATTAATAATAAAATATATATTAGTACTAAAATAATAAATTAAAAAAATTAAATTCACTTTTTACAAAAAATCGTAAGATTTGCTAGGTACAAATCGGTGAAAAAAAATCTGTAGTGCTTTTTTAACATATTATCATACTCACAGATCTAGAGCAGCCACAGCTTCAGTTTTAGCTGAAAAAATATTTCAAAAGTTTCGTAAGATACACCAAAAGCCATAATTTCTGACTGAATGTGCGTTGAATATCATTTTGTGCAAAAATGTTTATCAATCATATAACTAAAATCTTTCTAATTTTTCATACAAAAAATTAAATTTTGAAACGTTCACATGTGTTTGAAATTCGTAAACCATTTTTACACTCATTTTCAATTCAATATTTACAAATATTTTTTCAAATTTTATATATAAGAGAATAATTTAAGTTGCTCACACTTTCTGGTTATTGTGCACTGACCCAATACCTGATTTTACCAAAAACAATAGTTCAAATTACAAATTATCGTTATATATTTATCGTATTAATATTAAATATTAAACATTAAAAAATAATTTCTTCTACAGCTAAAAGTTATTAAAATAAGGCTGCTAATGAGAATCTTCTCTTACAAAAAATTCGAATATCAGGAAGGTAACCAACAAACTATACGATAACTTCATTTTATCTTCTTACAAATATGAAAAGGAAATTATCAAATTTATAGATTCAAATAAAATTGTAATTTGATATGTCAAGTTATTCTCACAAAACAGACTGAATTTTATATGGGTACGCAAGTTATTTTATTCATTTTGGTTTGCCTGTGAAAATAGAAAAAAATATTGCATGGAAAAGGAATCAAATGTGTGCCGTTTATGCACATAATTGAGAAATTTTTTTTATCGAGAATATTCGCTTGAATTTTTAAATTTCCGTTAATTTTCATATACGGGCAAAAATGATGATATGAAAGTTATTTAGAGGTCATATTGCCAGGGTTTAAGGTCATGTGTCATTGTTTTTCTTACATATGGTAATGGGCAAAAGACAATATTTTTCACTGAAAGAAACGAATTCATAGACAAAAACATGAAGGAATGTTCTTCATGCAAATGACTCTTAAATTTCATTCGAATAAATTTTATTCAGAATATTCAATTGATTTTGTTCGATTCTTTTTGCAAATTCCAGATGGGTGACAAATTCAATTCAATTCAAATAAATATTTATTAGTCATATTTGTTATAGTTTGAAGCCAAATATTTTACCAAACGTGTTACTCCTAAAATGTTTTTAGCTAAATCGTATGTACGTTCCAAGGAAATAGCATCACTTGATGTGGTTCTGCAAGCAATGAACGTCATTTTGGTGGATTCATTTGTCCATCTGTCGATAAACGATATCGATATGAACATTGGCGTATGTTTGATACCAAATATACAGCTTGATAAACAAAAATGTCAATAACGCCAAGATAAATAATTTAAGTCTTACCGAGTCATTGGATTTTCTATATAACATTGGTATTGAGACTGAGTTCTCTGATTCATGTTGCAATGTTTTTTATACTCCAATTCTTCAAGTAGCCAAAAGATAGCAATTATAGTCTCGAAATTAAACTCAAAATATTCCCAAAAAGATAATAAGATTCACTGCTTTTATCTTGTAACCAACAATCCTTCCATCAACTTAAATGTCTTTCGTAATACAAAAAGGTAATTGACAGGAATTTCTAAATTATATATTAATTAGTATATTCGTATTAGTATGAATATTAAAAAAAAAACATATAAATATTATGGAAACAGTATATGTGGTGGTTGTCACCTTTATTTACCTTGAAAGAAGCCCATAAAAGAACTGGTTCGTAATTCAAAAGATATTTCCTTGCAAAGGAGTCATAATTTTCTTTTACCAAAAAAAAACAGTATCATTTTTTACTTCGGTTAAATTGGTAACAAAATGAATATTTTTTGTAATTTCACTCTCACTTTTTCTGGTTGGGCCTTAGTAAATTTATATCTGATGGTGTTGGAGAATTTCAATTTGTTAAAATAGAAGATGGTGGTGATGAATATGACTTTGAGTAAATTGAGTTTTTTTTTGAATTAAGAACTTCATGGAGTACATAATAGTTGACTTGAATTTTACTAACAATTGATACAATACAATTGAGAAATGAAAATATTTTTTCGAGGAAGAACTTTAATTGTAAATAATCTCCGTGTTAATTTTTATACAATATTTGGTCGTGACAATTCCATTTATTGGGTACGAATTTCAACGCATGAATCATAGGGTGATTGCAAGCGAAAATCAACATACATTGAGGTGTATAAATAGCCGATTAGCATACATCTACTTTCAGGCGTATTACCTATACATTTACATGCAAATATTAGTTCCTCCAAGTTTCTGAAGATGCGCTAGTGAGTCTCATATAAATGACATATTCTCCCAATGGCATGAATAGTCATATAAAAACTCTTTTTCAAAAACTGATCGGCTTGGTAAATATTTCTCGTTTAATTTTAAATATTAATTTTGTTGTGATTTGAATATGAATTTCTTATTCCAAAACTCAGCGAATCAATGATAAATTGATTATGAAGGATGATTCCGTATTGTTTGAGCTTACAATCTCATCAGGTGATCTTCTCATCACTTCATATCCTACAAAGCTAGAAATTAAAATGTTTTTCATTGAAATTTATTGAATATTTGTTAAATAAAATATATAAAATTCAAATTTTTCGAAATATTTTCAAATGGAATTTAGCGAACATTTGTTTTAAAATAGTTGAGGAAGAGAAAAAAAAAACGTTTGATTGTGTGTAAGTGAATTTTTATTGCTAAAAATTTATAAAGCAATGAACAATTTATTTGAATTTAAAAAAGAGCAATTCGTCAGATAATAATTTAAGAATACCAGATGATACAACTCAATATGAGGAATTAGATGAATTTGGTAGTCCCCGCGTGTACAGCGCATTGCGTTAGTAGATTTTTCTCATTGTGACGTTGTATATGAATTTGAATTTACTGAAAAAGAACTACAATCCAGTGAAAAATTCTGTAATTATGAGTGTCTCGACAGTTATTTCGCGTAAATAAACTTTTGTTCTGAAAAATATCAGTACACTGAAACATTTGCCAGTGTTTATGAACACTGTTTTCATATCGAGGAGAGTTCCAAACTGACTGTAAAAAATTTCAAAACATGCTTTCTTCGGAGCGATCACAGTGAATGATGTCAATTCAAGTTAGTAATAATCAAAATTAATGGAATCTAAGCAATGAATACAATTAGAAAAATACAATGGAATAAATAACTAACTATTTCAATATATAGAATAAATCGTTAAATTGTTTCAATTGAATATCTAATAACATATCGAATGAAAAAAAAAATTGGTTTTTCATTGAAATAATTGATTCTATTTTGAAGAATTTTGTTCTGGTAATGCACATATATGTATTGCTCTATGTGAGAGAAGATTGTTCAGTTTTCACAAATAAATTAGAACAACCGGTTCTATTAGCCTATTTGCGTTTGATAGAAGAAATAAAAATGTATCATTTGGAGATTGTTTTAATTCAATATCAATAATTATATTGAGCCATTGTTAGATTAATGTGTATCTTAATAGATAACTAGCTATTTGTTGTTGTCATTCATCATGCTTACGTGAAATTCAAATTACTACACAATGATGAACATATTAACGTTTAAGTTAAAATTTATCGCACATATTGAAAACTGTTTTAGGTTTGAAAAAACCTAAACTGACAAAATTTTTTTTATAAAGAATGTAACTGAGTAAACAGTTTGATATTATTTTCGATGTATTTTGACGTAAATACATCACTGAATTTTGAAGTTTATCCAAACAAATAAAAATATTGAATATTATCAGGTTTATTTCAGAACGTAAATGTGAATTTTCAAGTAAGTTGCTTTCAACGTCTCTAAATGTTTATATCATTTGGAATGAAAGAAGAGAATATGTACATAAAAATAGTGACATAATATAAATACTGTCTGTATTTTGTGTTTTAAATTTTTATTTATTTGGAAAGAATTTTATATACAAGGATTTTTATACAATATTTAAAAATAAAAAAAACACATTTTTAAATTGCTCCTTTTTATGAGCTTACCATTATCTTTCGGTAGTTAACTCAAGTAAGCAATATTAATTTGAGTTTGACAATGTTGAATAAAAATATTCTTGCGTTGCTGCTTGTTGGTGTCATATCAACGTTAATTACCAAAAGTAATGCATACGATCCAAATAAAGTTTGGGAGACATTTTCTGAAAAAGATTTTGACAACAAAACAACCGTTCAATATCAGATTCGAAATATTCCCAATTCAAGATTTAATGAAGCAGTTAACTTGATGGTCCGTCAATATATAACATCTGAACCAATACATATTATAAGAGGTATTTACTACAATATTGTTCGTTTTGTTCATTTTGTTTTTTTTTCTTCCTATCTAAATTGAGATACAATTAAATTTTATACATAGGCGATAAGCATAATAAGAGGCAAATTTTGAAATTTGCATTAAGATGGAGAAAATATCTAGAACAAAATACATCAGTGGCTTGTTTTAAACTAGTTCCAAATGGTAAAGATGAGATGGTTGGCGTTTGCATTTTTTATATATTCAGAAAGGATGAATATTTAAAGAAAATTCCAAAAGTAAAAAGAAAATTCTCTATTTAATACATGAATATTTATTGTTTAATCTTTTTTTTTTCACATCAAGAATGATGATCCAAAAAAATTTATGAATTTAGATAGTAAAGTTGATTGCAATAACTTGATGGATCTTCAAAATCTTGCAATGTTGATATTCAATCATTACAATGTCGATAAATATATGAGCAGCGATGGACTTATTATTGCAGAAAATTATCGCAGACTTGGAATTGCAAAACGACTTTTCTCTATTACAGAAGCAGTTTGTAAGGAACATCATATAGATGTAATTGCGTCCATCTTTTCAGCAAATGCTTCAAACTGGATAGCCGATCAACTTGGGTTTGATTGCATCAAACGTTTTGAGTAAATTATACAAAATTGACTAGTCAATCTATAGATACACGACTACATTTTTGCTAATTCATTGAATTTATTTTCAGTTTAAAGAAAAATGGTTTAACGAAATTCTCACGTCTAACGAAGGAGATAACTTTCAAAGCAAAAAAATACAACCATGTATACTGAATGATGATTAAATCGACATATTATTTTTTTCTCACAAAAATGCTCTATTAGAGAAAATGAATATGACTATGTATGAAATGGTGCAATAAATGATCTTCCCTATATGGTTTGAATAATAATAACGTATAACTTCAATTGCTAAGCATTACTTAATATTTGAATAATCAGTCACATAGGGCAAATGAAAAACATCTTTCACAAAGACAAATTTATTTCAAAAATGTACGTATAAGTTTTTGTGAATCATCCTCGCAAATAGCAAAACTCCATAATATACCTATCTATCTCAAAGTGTCTGCGAACAAAATATCAAATAGATATTCTTGGTTTTACTTTAATCGACCTTTATCATGAGTTGCAAATTATAAATTTTTACTTATTTATTTGTAATTCATTGATGTTTACATGAAAAAATTATTTATTAATTTAAATTCGAATAATAAAATAAAATAACAGATAACAACAACAAAATTGTGTAATGCGATGCATTGGATTATCATCGAAATGGAATTTTGACACAAAACAATAAGGTGCTAAGTTTTTTTGTTGTTATTATATACCGCAAACGTAATCAGAATTAACCATTGAAAAGCAAAATTTAACCAAGAGAGACAACGATAAATAAATCTTAATGTGTGTAAAAAAATAAAATAATTCGTCAATTAACTCAAATTTGGAAAAAAATATGGTTCGAAAATAGCCTAAAATTAGGCAATCACTGTTTCTTTCTCTTGAACGTTCAAAATGGTAAGCAAACAAAGATATGACATTACACTATGTGTAATGTGAATATGTATGCGCGCGTGTTTACTGAAGCGATTTTTACTTAAACGCGATCATTTTAGCGTCAGCGGTGCCATGAAAAAAACCATTCACATTAACACACTTCTGCACAACTTTGAATTTATAAGTAAGCTATCGATGGATTTTATAAATAAGCACACATATATATATATATAAATAGAACGTGAGAAGATATATATATATACATCCTTCTAAATAGCTGGATCGTTTGCTTTAAATAAAAATCATTTTTATTGGTGCTTTGTATTTAAAAACTTACTACAAAAAAAAAGTGTGAAAGTGAAACTCATTTACATCATTGCGCGGTTGGTGTGTTTATATACGGATAGCACACAGCTACAATGACAATGAATGCGCTAAGCTTGTATAGTCTTAGTGAACATTTGCATGTATAAACTACACTCTCTGATCGATGAGCAACCGAATGACAGCGAAACTATTGTAGCGAGATTTCATTGTTCAAAATGTAAACTCTTGAATATTAATTATGTTATTGCAAACTCAACAAAAAAAAAAAAAAAAAAACATTCGAAATAAGCCTTCAAAAATCATATACTAGCTATAGCAAAGTAAACTGATAAAATACGATGGCATTTCAACAATTTATTCATTTGAATGTGTATAAAATGAATTTTTCCTCTTATTCAATCCACAGAAATCCTCCTTCATGTATCTAATTTTTTCTTCAGTTTTTAAGCCTACAACTGGTCTTCTTATTCATTGAATTAAAACAAGAAAATATAAACTAAAATATAAAATGAATAAATAATCTTTGGACAATTCTTTTAATTTATTCAAATCATCAAAAAAAAAAAAAAATGTCGGTATAGTTCTCGTTCCGCAAACATAATGAGCCATTTATCAAAGTTTATATGTAAGAATTCACGCATAAAAAAAAGGTTTTAAATTGTATGGAACTAATATGTAAGACAAATGTCAAACTTATACGCAATATTCAACTAAAAAACGAGTTGTGAAGCGTAAAACACAGTACAAATTATTTGGTTTTTTTTAAAATCTAATTTTGAAATTTTATTTTGTATTATCGCATATATGAAATATGGATTTATTTTAAAATTCATGTTTCAGTGATATTATATTTTGTTTTACAAAGAGCATGAATGGTTAGAAACATTAAAAAGTCGGAAACAGATACAAGATGGATTGATATACGCTTGGTATAAATGTTGTAAGCGCATACATCAATTTGTTGCTTAAAGAATGTGTTTTTGTGAATGAAGGCGACTGTTTTTTTTTTCCTAATATCTTTAGTTTCGTACAATAGACAACTAATGGAGCTATAGCCTACATGAAACCAAAATATTCATATGTCAAAATTCTTTCGCATCTTCTCTACTCAATATGCTTATGAATTCCGATTTCGAAAGTTGAAATGAAAATATTTATTCATATTTTTATATTTAATATTAAAAATGTATATTTTCTCTTGTTGAAAATAGATCAAAAGTTTCAGAATCGATAATTTGCTAAAAACAAATGAAACAAAATCAATAATTTTTTTTTTTTTTTTTTTTTGATTTTTTTTCAATGACACGGACTTTATTAAGAATGAAAGCAATACACATTTTGGTTTCTTTTTTTCTAAATTAATGCCAAAATAGTGGCCATTAACCCGAATATCGGATAACCATGATTGAAATTTAACTTTTAATTTAATTTAATTTAATTTTAAACACTCAATTTGAACAAAACCATCAAATTATATCTGTAAAAATTTGTATTTATTACATAAATAGTAGAAAAGAACAACCATAAATAATCTTCTGTTTTTGTTTTTGTTTTCTTTTAAGTTAACTTAAAAATGGAATTTTTATTTAATAGATTAAAAATTGGTTCGGTTGTTCGAATGGCACTTATGGTACCATAATAAGTGATTTCATAACGAAATTCTAGCGACCACATACACATTTCCATACGGCTCCAACTATTGCTAATATTATGATTAAAATAATCAAGAAGAATAGGACTAAGAAGACATTATCGCTCATGGCTCCTTGCAATCCAATGTCACATTTGAATACAAGAGCTTTGTTTTCAAGCTTGTTGAAAAAACCATCTGGTGAAAAATTTTTACGTGTTGCACATATTACATTATTGGCTGCATCATCACTGGAAGAAATAAAACAGAAAATCAATTAAATCAAAGTTGAATATGAAAATAAAAACATGTACAATTTTCGAGAAATCTTTCCAAAAACAAGTCAACAAAAGTGTTCATCAAAATTCAACTATTATTCATGTTTAAAATCCAAAATTGATAAAATGCTATTTCATTCGGAAGTTTGAAATAAGATATTATCTTAATGAAATCATTGACAAAAAAAAAAAAAAAAAAAAAAAAAAGAAATGTGACATAGTAAATAGCAAATTTATATACATATATAGAAGTGTACGCAAAATTATCTGAAATCATCATAACAATTTCAAGTATTTTAAATAGTCTATTCTTTGAAAGTGTGAATGTGATTTGGTAAAATTCATAATAAAAACGCAGACCTTGATTTACATGCTGTGGCATCATACATCACAAATAGAAATAACAATGAAATTCATTTTTGTTAATGAGGTAAGCAAATTAAATCGATATCTGGATTTTGCTGGCATAGCATTTGAATGTCCGTTTGAAGAACATTAGAAACGACTTTAATTAAATCTAATGCGAACCGTTCCTCAACTATATACAAGTTTTTTTTTTTTTGTTATAATATGATATACGCGTGACTTAACTCACGCAACCATGCCGCAATGAGCGCATACGCTGCTTGGTATTGTGATGATTACGTCATACTTTATTCCCGCAAATAATAATAATAACAACAATAATAAATACAAGAAAATACACAATAATGCTAATACATTTCGTTTGAACCTTTTTTGTTTTTGGGCACGGTATCGGAAACAAAATAGAAACCTGTTTTTTTGTATTTATTTACAAATTTTACTATAGTATTAACTCTATTCATGGAAGAAAGAAGAAAATGAAAGAAAAAAAAAACGTAAACGTAGACGAAGAAGAAATTTAATGAATTGATATTGTGACACAGTCCATATGAGAGAGGCCACAATATTTAAAACTTTTGAAACTCTCACATGTACTCTGTGTGATATATTTATCTTCGGAGAATTGTTTTAACTTCAAACTATTCATATTCACGAAGCGAACATTAATTTGCTTAAAAGCATTAGTTTGATTAATTATTCACATGAACGTTAACAACTTTCAAGGACAAATCTCGTATCTTTTGATTCCCGGATATTGTGGTCAGTATTCACAACAAAAACAACGTAAAAACTTAAAGAATGCACAGAATCATACTTAATTGCAACTATTTTTTTTGGTTTTTTTTTGTTTTTGTTTTTGTACAAACGCAATAAAAATTCCATGAAAAACTATATAAGTAAACGAATTTGATTTTCACTTACATGATGTCGCCTAGTTTGAGAGAAAAAAAATGAGAAAATAAAATAATCAGCATTAGTTAATTGATTTTTGAAAAAAGGCGCTTCTGATTTTTAACGAAAAATTATATTTATTTAAGTACCTTTGACATAGCCAGCATAGCAGCAGAGAGCAAACAATAAAATAACGACCTTCATTTTTGGCAATAATTTAGCGTCTGAATTTCAGTCAAAAAAAATTGGGCAACTTTGAACAAAGACTTGTTGTCAAACCGACAGATGAATACAAACTAATGTGCGTGCTTTTCGTTTATGGAATTGCTTAAATTAGTTGTGACGCATTTTTTTCACTCTTCTAGCGCTTCACCAGTACTACTTACTGACAAATGTCTGACTGATATGTGTGTATCACAAATACAAATACGAAAAAAAATAATAAAACTACACGCTCAAATGACGACGACAACGACAACGACGCAGCTGACATGGATACTAATATGTATGCCTATGAAAGAGCATCGAATAAATCGAGAAATCGCTTTGAATCGATGCTAGCGTATTTGCGTCGCTGGTTTGTCGGTTAAAGAATAAATATGACCACACATTCAAAAGAAAAATATATTTAACGTTCTTATCTAAAACCGTTCAAATTGTGGTTCAGCTCATTTATTGTGTTTTTGTGTTTATTTCGAACTAAAAACGTTCAATTTGACATCCACTTTAGAATATTATCAGTAACACTCATCCGTTTATGGTGACACAGTTATCAGTTACTTATTCAATGTATGTTCCATTTTTGCAAAAGAATTGTCAAGAAATTGTTTTAGAAATATGCCAAAAAGTCAATTGTTTTGGACTTTTGATGTCATTGATGTTAATTGACAACGCCCATTGAATATTAATTCATTTGGTACAGTCAACCAAAATCAAATCAAATCAAATACAAATTGCATTGTCTTTACGACTGGTGATAAGTCGCACCTGTTATTTTTCAAACATATTTTATACGTATGGGCAATGCAATGCAATTCAATTCAATTAATTCAATAGTTGAATTTTAGTTGTTAGTTGTGTCAAACATTGAGTTAACTCAGACCTTTTTTTCAATTGAATTGATTTCGCATAGACAACGAAAGTAATGAAACAAAATGAACTCATGTGTTTCTGATAATTGAATGATTCATTTCTGTAGAAACCCTATTCAGTATGTCATAAATGTTCGATTACATCTCACAATACATATCAATCAAAATTGTCTTTGTATTGAGTAATTCTTCCAATACATTTGTTATGCGATGCGATCATTTTATGTCAACAAAGTAAAATTACTCAAATTGAGTAGCGCAATATAAAAGTGACAAATTGTTTTCATCTATTATATATATTATTGTATTTGTGTTATCTATTAATAAATATGCTAAATGACTTTTATTGAATTTCAAAAATTTTATGAGTTGTTTTAAATCTAAATCTATACAAATGATTAATTCAATTTGTCTACTCTTTTGATTTGTGACTTCATCTAGTTATGATTTGATTTCAAATTTTTATAGAATTTTGCTTATAGAATTAATACATTCTGTATGCGTTAAGATAAAAAAAAACTCAGCGTGTTATTGACTTCATGAATTTCAGCTTCATCATATGCTCTGGCTTTCTTTTAGTGTGATGAATATACACTTATAAAAGTTATTTTTAAACAATCTATGTTGACTCGAAATTCTGACAAACTAACTTCCATCTTCATGTATTGTACTATTTTATTTTTTTTATCAAATCGTCATTTTTTTCAATCATAATTTGGAAATTAAAAATAAAATGTTTGTTTTGTTGAAGAAAATAAAATGATCTATAATGGTTATGACTTAATGCATAAAAATATATTCAAGTTGAAATAAATGAAATAATTGTGAACTGTAGAGTTTTGTCTTTCAAAAATGTTTGAAAAATGAAAGTTTTTTTCAACATTAAATATAGCCATATTGTTTAATCAACATATGTACATCTATCTAATGGTGTTATGATAGCAACGCATGGTTACGCTGCCAGTTTGTAACCGCTCTAAGCATATACGCACCTGCGAATGGTCATAAATTTACCTTGAAACGCCTAGTTTGTCCCCCGAAGGTAAAATTAACAAAAAAAAAAATTCGTTTTGAAGCAAACACCTTGTTCATATTTAGAAAAAGTAATTTTCTAATGTACAATTTTTTCGAGCATTTTACACGTTATCCAGAAATATACGAAAGAAAAAAAAATAAAAATGACAAATTTCATTGAAGGAAAGTTTTAAAATGATTGCGATGTATTCAAAACAGGGAATAAATTGTATTATCAATTTCTCATATGTATTAGTAATTTATAAAGCTGATGAAAACTATTTCATAATTAGATACAGAAGCTGTGAACCTGTTTTTGTCAAACTTCGAGTTGAACGAAAAATAAATGCATTTGTAATATAATAAGAACATTTTACTTTTAAATTTATACCTATATAAACTGAATGAGATAAATTTAAAACTGCAAAAGGTCAATTTGAACAGAATTCATTTGAGATGTGTATAAAATCATATCTCTACACCTAAATTAAAGGGATTCCATGAGACATACAACAATCGAAATATGAACACTTGAATTACATCAGTTTTTATCACTTCTCGAAGATCGGAAAATCAAGAATTTTCATTTTGACCGAATTATCAAAATATATTGCTATAAAAACATACATATGATTCATGCTACTTCACTTTTAAAGTCGCTTAATCAAACGGATGAAATGCTGCGACGATTTTTATCTTATTATTCCTTGGCATATAAACCCTGGGAATTTTGTTTGTTTTAGATTCTGCTGATGAAAAAAAATCGTTATGAAATGTTATCATAAAACCGCTTCCAATATGAAATTCGTGTGAACTTTTTGGAATTACTCATATATTTTTAAAATTCATTGAGTAAAATACATCAAACATACCATTAATTCAAAACTAGAATCAAATTATTATTCTAGTTCATTACAAATTTAGCCACTCGTGGTATCATGTATACCAAAATGAATGTTTTTGGTATTGCAGCAAAGAATATTTTCTAATAAATTTGAAAAATTGTCTTTATATAAAACTATAAGGGAAGAAGACGCCTTTATTTGCACTCTATATCATATACATTTTATTTATCATTGAGAAAAAAAAATGTCTATTAAAATTAATTCATTGACCAGCAAAACCCAGTCGACTGTTATCCTTATCAAAAAGTACGGTTATTTTTCTGAGTAATGGATCGCCGAACAAATAATCAGCAAACTCATATTTTGGATCCATACCCATTAATCCAATTTGGCAAATATTTGGCTGAAAAAAATAAATAAATATGTTTTCAGAATAGTAATTGCACATTGTACTAACGAAACAACGTACTTCTCTCTCTACAAGATAATCACTTGGTGTTAAAATTATTTTCATGTCATTAAATGTGAACTCATAATTTGGCAATCCAACAGTGTTACAAAAAATCATATACGTTTTATAATTGGAATTATATACAGCACCAAGTTTTGTAGCAATTGCAGCAACATGATCAGGAGGGGCACCAATCAATGCCATTCCAGTATCAAACAATGCTTGGCAGCCGGTTTGGCAAAATGTGAGTCTGTTATTACCATCGGATGGAACTATTTCTGCTTTAGTCATCAAAATTTGCCAAAAACCTTATAGAAAATAATTGGTGAATTAAAAGATTACAGTGAGAAGTTTAGATAAAAACTTCAAAATTACATTTATTTACCTGGTATTGAAATTGGTTCCCAGAATTGAGCCTGAACATCGCATCCGCCAATTAATAATTGACCACCAGTCGGTGCACTACGTTTATATAATTTAACGCAGAACAGGCGTCGTTGTATTCGACCTTGTAGAAATAAATTGTCGATTGGTGTTGATAATGGATCGGTATCTGATATCCGACTCCATCCAAGACCAAAGATACCATCAAATGGAGAATTAAATATATCCGAATCTTCTTGTGTAGCCTCACCCAAAATCTGATTATCTATTCTTAAATTGGCATAACCACCAAACTTTGATTGAAAATATAATTAATAATTTATTTACATTGATAAGCGAAATAATGTTACCGTCATTGTATCCATGATACGATTGCCTCTTATAGAGCCAACTGCGTACTGCACTGAAAATGTCTGTCGACCTGGAGCTGGTCTATAAGTCGATGATAAAGCTGGATTGTATTTACGTGTTGAACCTGAAAAAATATTGACAATTTTAAGATTTTTGTTTGATGAATTAGGTTAATTAATATACTCACTGCAAAGACCTGGATTATTATTACAATTAACGGAAGGTACCCAAATATCACTACTTCCGGTGTCTAAATTCATGAGAAACCATTTGGGTGGAGTACCAAGAGTTATCCAAAAAGCATAATGAAGCTTAGTTCAAGAGAATAAATTATTTAAAAAGTTGTGATTAACCCAAAACAATTTTCTCAATTATTAAACACACATCACGATCATTGACCACTGTTAAAAGTGTTCCAGGCGGAATTGTATCTGTTGCTGCTAAATTAGCTCCAACATTCAAAGGGCGAACTCCCGAATTGTTTGTATTTTCCACGGCAATCAAAGGAAATCTAATAAAAACAAATTGATTTTCATTTATATTTAATCGTCCTTTATTCACTTGAATCAAAAGATTGATTTAATAAAATCATAGCGATGAAATGAAGTGCACGTAGTGCCTACTACGCGTCCGTTTGTACCATTGGGAACACATATTTGTGCTACCGAGAGCACATTCGGGCGCGTAATAGCCACTACGTGCACCTCGTTTCATCGCCTTGAATAAAATCAGTTTACAATTTATAATTTATAATTTATAAAAAACACTAATTTTTGATTTATCATCTTTTGTAAAACTCTTTCGATTTCGACAATATCTTTTTACTGCAACAACACAAAATTGAAAATAATTTTCAAAACACAAAATAATTATTCTTCTTAGCTCACCTTATGATACCATCTGCTCCATTAAATGCCAAAGAGAGCATGCAAAATAGAAAAGCAACTAAATTCATTTTGCAATAATTTTAATAAATTAATTAACAGAATTGTTAAACATAAATTCAATTTAAGTTAAGTTTCCTTATCGTTGATTCAGTTAGTACTGATCATGCAAAGACAGATGTCAATTATTTATAGGTCAGAAAAAGGAAACAAATCGAACAAATATTTTGTGCAACAAGATACTTATTGTCGAGATACTTATATATAATTACATATTTTTTACAAAAACAAAATATTGACTGTATTTTGAGTTACATTTACGACGGGAGGAATATATTAAACGACATCTTATTTCTTGGGGAAAGACACCATTAGCTAATATATGCAAGTCCTTACAAAAATTAGTGAAAACTAGCAAAAAATAGAGAAATTAGCAAATAATACGTGTTTATTATGATTTGCTTTATCACCAAATTTTCCGAAGTTATCAAGAATTTTTGAAAGCACTGACTAATTGACAATAACGCAAGCAATTTTTGCATCAGAAATTATTCAAGAAATTGAACCAAAATATATGTTCAATTGTTTTCATCGCAAAATTCTATTTATACTAAACGTATAAAATCATACTTGACCTGTCAGTTCCCTATCGGGAACTTGTCAAATGTCAGTTGAATACTAGAATATTAGCAAAAATACAAGGGAAAACTAGCAGTATTAGAAAAAAAAGTAGAAATAGGAGAAACTAGTGATTCAATAGAAAAACTAGTAAAATTAGCGTTGGTGTCTCTCCCCTTGTCTTATTTTTTTTACGAATATTCGTAGAATAATGTTAAAATATTGTATTCATTTTCATTTATTTTTTAAAAATATTAAACATAATGGAATAAGCTGGAATAAAATCTGTACAAATAATACTAAACAAATAAACAAATTCATTATTTATTGGAATAAGAATCTGGCATTTGTTTGATAAGACAGGAAATGATAATAAACGATTTGCGCAAATGAGTTCTGCAGTTATTGTTACAAAATCTATTTTAGTTTTACAAATTGACCTTTTTAGACACACGCAAATAAAATTGTATTGTATCAATAAAAGGTAATACGTATTTACTTTAAATAGCTACAGGTTAACAAACTTATGTATAGGGGAGGTTTTTGTTCAATAAATAAATCTTGAAGGATGTTCTACCCAAATGATTCCGAAAATATTTAGATATTTTAATTTAAAACGATACAAACAACAAATATAAAATACATTTAGAATCAGTAAACTCTTTAATTTAAATACACTTCCCTCCCCTCAGCACAGCATACTTAGCTATATCTATGAAAAAGGTATACTTCATTAAAAAAAAATCATCCTTCTATTATGAAATACACCGGTCAATATTCTTTTTACATACAAAAGTTGCATTTAATTTACAAATTCCAATAGACTCGGTGGGCGCTACTATTGTATTATGTCAATGTACATTTTCTTTGAAATTTGCAACAATATACACCACCTACGATAAATCATCCAGCTCTGTGAAACTAGTGTTGATGCTAGAGCTGCTCATGAACCGAACATGAACGGATCATTTGAATCATTAAATTATATACGTTTTGTAATTGGAATTATATACAACACCAAGTTTTGTAGCAATTGCAGCAAAATGATCAGGCATCAATCAGTGCCATTCCAGTGTCAAACAATGCTTGGCAGCCGGTTTGGCAAAAATTCAGTTTGTTAGTATCGTTGGATTGAACCACTTTTATTTTACTCATTAAACTTTAGGAATAAGCTTATAACAATTTATTAATGAATATATATCTAATTTCCGGTCAAATATAGGTATTTGAATTTACCTGGTATCAAAATAATTTTTGATAAATCAAAATCATTATTCGGTTGATATAGACTTCAGAACGTTATAAATGTAATATTACTACTATTTTTCGATTCAATGACAAGAAACCAGTTTAAATTCAAGATAATGTGTTTAAGTTTTCATATAATAAGACTAAAATAATTATTGCGTAATTTTCATACATTCGAGACCAGACAAATCATGAATAATCAAAAAATGTTGTTCTTATAGAAAAATTTCAAGAGTAATATTTTGTTTTATAGTCATTTACCGATATGAAAACGTTAAGGTTACATTATGTAACTTACATATTGAATGAAGCATGTGCTAGACTTCGATAAATTGTGTTGGATTTTAGATCATAATCAACGTTCGAAGTATATTTATGACAAAAATCATGCTTGTATATTGTCTCAATTTTTTTTCAATATTATTTGATTAAGCACATAAATCAATCAAATGAGCATCTGAGTTTAAAACTGAAAGATGACAACTATCGGTTCATATATTCAACAAGTTGTTCATTCCATAAGGTAAAATGTGAATTTTTGTATTGTGAAACAATGTCTATTCATAACGCATGACTATGCCAAAATAAAGATCTTTAATAATGTCTTCAATGTGGTTTCAAGTAAATTGAACATTATTTTTAATTTTGCACATAAATCAACTCAACACATTTCTATGTAGTAAATAGTTGATTTGTCAGTCTTCCGTAACTGGCCATCAATTGAATATACACTAATCAACGCAACTTCCCCTCATGAGCAGCGACCTATATAGTGTTGAAGAGATTCGCCTCGTGATTCCAAATCTGGTCTCCGTTTGTTGCTGGCACGTTTGAGATTTTTTTAAAATCACTTTGTATATAAATCCTTTAGTGGTATGATATTTTTCTTTACGTTGGCCATATTATGCAAGGTATCATTGATTCCAAAACTCCTCTATAATTTAGAGGCGTACTGCTATCTAATGTCACAACAAACACTTGATTTGATCTCGTGGTTAAAAAAAATCGAAGTATATATCTAAAAACCACACTTCAAAAATACAATTTTTCCACACATATAGCTAAAAGTCATAAACAAATCAAGAAGTTATTGTCATTTTTGCGCCTGATTATAAAGTGTAGAATCTTTCTGGCCCATTCTATGCTGTTTCTATAAAGCAAATGAAAAAATTCTATAATTTTTTTGAGTTTTTCCAAAAAATCCACAAAATGCGGTTTTTCATTTTTCGTACTTTTGGCTAGAATTTTGGTCGATTTTATTGATGCATATGTACTGCTACAGTTTCTACTGTTCAAAATAAATGCCACAATTCAAGATTTTGCCACCACATAAGATATCCGTTTGAAGTAAATTTTACATATAGGAATACCACAAATTATAAAAGTTCGTAATGTTTTTAAACAATTCCGTTGTTGGCTGTCTTTGATTTGTATTTTCTACGGAATGTCGATATTTTGTGGTCATATTGTAAATGATATCGACGTTGTTATGATAGATAAAAGGAGCAAAGCTCCAGCATTCAAAAAATTTAAATACGGTGTGAGCAATGAGGTTGCATTCAGTGAGTTTTTGGTTTAAATTCAATATTCATTAATTTAAAACAATTATAAAAAATATAAGAGAGTTTCATTGCAATAAATCATCTGATTTATTTTGCTATGTGTGTGGTCTATATGCTTCAATAAGCAAAAACAAAAAAATCAGTGAACAAATAAAAAGAGTGTATCAGCAGTATTTTAACATGGAAATTTCTAATCAGGACAAGTGTTGGGTAATGACTGGCGATTGTTCATTGATGGCTCCAAAACAAATATCAAAGCAGTTCTTCTACACAATGGAAACGGATGGCCTTTGCATCCGGTATGAAAGAAACATATACAACGATGAAAGATATAATGCGGTTATTACAATACGACCGATTTGAATTTCAAGAGAAAATCTGTTGGAAATTAAGAATTATTAAGTGATCTAAGTATACTATGAATCACAAAAATGTATAAAAGTGAGAAATTTAATTAAATAAATTTTAGAAGATTGTGATTTCTCAAATATAAAGTATTTATAATTATTGTTGGTACAATTATAGATCTTTAGTGTAAAAATTAAATAATTAGGAATTTAATTTTCCTACAAAATCGACCAAAAGTACGAAAAATGAAAAACCGCATTTTGTGGTTTTTTTGGATACCACTAAAGGATTTATATACAAAGTGATTTTAAAAAAATCTCAAACGTGCCAGCAACAAACGGAGACCAGATTTGAAATCACGAGGCGAATCTCTACAACACTATATAGGTCGTTGCTCATGAGGTGAAAACTTTTTTAAATTTGTTGATTAGTGATATTTGCCTATTTTATTGTGGAAACGAAAAAACGGAAAGAACAAGTGAAAAAAATGATACAAAATTATTCATACACATATTTGAATGTTGATTCACATTTACACAGCGTGAGAAAAACATATGCCAATCAAAGTAAATACAACTATGGAATACACAAAATGTTCAAATTTGCAATTTACTTAAAAATTTCTTCTTTTAGTAAACGTACATTTTATATTCTTATTATTGTTTTTAAAATAAATATACATTTTTGCGTATCTATAAATTTATGTTGTTCATTTAAAAAAAAAGGTCTCAATATTGAGTGAATTCTTCATAAAATGGGCTCCGTAACAATTCAACGGCCAATGTCGCACAAAGTAAATTTGTATATGCCATAATTATGTACCAATTATGTACTATGCGTACCATAGCATATTTTAAGAAATTTTTAGAGCAGCCCATATATTTTTTTTTTCAATGAAAATTTTTATTTCTTATTTCAAATAATGTTACACTGTGTTATATCTTAAATTCAATAATTAAAATTTAACGTGTTTGTCGTTTTTTTCTATTTCTTCGTCTTCTTCGTCTGAAGTTGAAACACTTTCAAAAATTCCTTTGAAGTATGTTCTTTTGTTCGCGGTTTCTTTATCCATGAGATGAATATGCTCCCGGCGTTGTTTATCATTAAGCCAAATAACGACAGATTTTTTCGGATCCCATTTTTCTAGGGGTGGCATTGAAGTAAATAAAGATATACTTGTTTTCGGTTTCTAATTTTAAATTATTTCTAAATTGCTGTTTTCAGTAAATTATTTGCTTTTATTGACCGTTCCACGTCGGTAGATTGTGGTGTGCATATGTTTATTCGACTTAAAATTGTTACAACATTCTTATAATTTGCTGAATCAGATTGTAATAATATCTTTATCTTTTTTGTCAAATTTTGACAGTTATTGACTTTTTCTAAATGTAGAATGTCAGTATATTCGAGGTCAATTGTAGAAAGTGGTAAATCTGATCCGAATTTTTCATGGAGTTGTCGTATATTTACTTTTTCTTTAAATTCAATAAATGGTTTGATAATTTATATTAACTCATCATCTAATTGAAAGCGGTTTTCGAAGCATTTATCAATAGATTTCAACACATCACTGCGAATTTCATTAAAAAATTTTTGACTTTTCATACGTGTGCCGGTTAGTGTTTCCATTTCGAAGCCTTTCAAAATTACTTTATCGTCTTACATAACTAAACTTTTTGTTAATTCCTCAGACCACCAGTTAAATCATTGATTTCCAAATCGTTCAACTTTACCTTCAATGATGTGATATAATCGCCAAGTAATACTATTGAAAGATCATCTTTTTGTATGAGTTTGTGGTATCTTTTATATATTTGCAGAACATCAGCTAAGAAAACAATCATTTTCTTGTTTTCTAAAAAATGTAGAATAAGTACTGACAATATTAGTATTAGACCTCATATAAATACTAGATTTGAATTTAATGATGTAATCAACACTTCCGAAACGATTAATAATTTGACTTTAGAATCTTTATCAGAAACAATTGAAATTATGCCTGTTAATTTTAAGACTAATAAATTCAGTTAATTTTAAGACTAATGACAATATTTTAATTCAGAATCATAACGACGATTACCGTAAATTAATTGAAAAAACAGACTTACTAATTAAAGAATCGACATACGCAAACAAATTTGAGCAAATTAATCATGACAACTTTAAAACGGGAATTTTAACATTGACATTTTCAACATCCTATACAACAATTATAGTAATTATAATTATTGTAATATTATACAAACAATTTTTTTCAGCTTCAACTTGGCAAAAACTAGCTAATAAGTTGGAAGAACATTCAAATAATATCCCAAAGTTATTCATTCAAAATAGACAATAAAACAATGACAATGTAATAAAAAAATGCTCTTTATTGCCTTACAAACCCCTAGCAACTTTATTTAGCCTTAATATTTTTCCTCAAAAAGAATTGGTTTCCTTTTTTGGAGTATCCCATTTTGAGTTTTAGAGCAGCCCATTGGAACTTTAGAGGAACCCAAACCGGCATGAGCAGCCCATTAAAATATGCCATGATGCGTACCTACATTCAAATATTTTTGTACCTCAATTTTAATATTTTTTTTTCAAATATCAAATTTTTCCAAAACGTATTTTTTTATTTTTATGAAAAAACGAAAAACCAAATATGTCATAATTTTGTACCAATTTTGTACCTAATGAATCTAAATTCAACAATTTTTTTTCTGAATATTTGATTCTTTTTTTCGAAATTTTTTATTTTATAAGAGAAAATTTTTTTTTGTCTTTTGTGAAAAATCAAAATCTGAGAATGCCATAATTTTGTACCTAACCAACCCGCATTCAAAAAGAAGAATTCCATTTTTTGACTCATTCACATAACAACATTATGTTTACACTTTAAAAATGCACTTGATGAAATGAAAGAACCATTCTCGTAACGAATTTATTTATTCGATCAAGGACAACGTCAGATAATATTCCACGTATGTACAAAGAAATTTTGTAACGTATGTATGGATTTTATCAGAAATATTTATCAATTGAAAAACACTTTTTAAGGGTTATTTTGTACTTCGACTAGTCATTTTGATTGATGTAGAACCAAATGCATATTGAATGGGGACGCCGAATACATTACCATTGAAAATTATGAATGTAATAAAAATTATATTGAATATGGCGTCCCCACATATCGTATCAAAACTAAAAGCACGAAAGACTCCAATATTGATGCAAAATTTGACGGATACTTTATGTCAGTACGTGTTCACTAGCAAGCTAGTAAACATGCTGGTCATTAAAATCTCTCGTTGGTTGATTGGATAATTTTGTATTCGAAATTTTCACTTATGAACATTTTGAAAGAGATGATGTTACATTTAAATGCAATTTAATTTCAAAATTTTATAAGACATAGTTTGGTAAAAAGTAAACAGATCCAGTATATAATTTGACACAATTGTTAATTCATTTGGATCGTAAGAGTGTCTTATTTCTTAAATAAATTTGAATAAAAAAAGCCTTAAATTTTCTTTTCGATTGAATCAAATTTTATTGCTAAAGGATAAGAATCAATGAATAAATACATTATTCAACCAATTTGTATGTATTTATTGAAAGTGGTTAAGTTTTAATAGAAACTTTTTCATTCAAATATTTAACAAGAGCTTTAACAAAATCTTCAAGTTTAATTTGATTCCCTTGCAACCATGGCTTCGCACATTTTTCAAATTTAATTGGATTGATTGACATCTGTGCAATCGATTCAGGTAACAATAATAGTAAAAAGCTTCCAATTACACCAAGTTCAAGTTTTTTATAAAGTTCAACTGCACACATTTTTACTGTTCCATGTTTTGGTGGTATAAGGCCATCAATTGTGATTATTGTGTCGCCCGAAACTCCAAATACAATGGGGTACAATAGCGCTTGAAAAACATTGAACATTAAATTATTAATGAAGTTAATGAATGTTTTGAGTATCAAATCGAGTTTATTCTGAAAATGTTTCAGAATACTATCGACTTGATTTTGCACATCTGTTCTACATTGGTTACATTGTACTGAACGAAAATGAACGGTTACAATAACGGAGATAACTATGGCCGTAAGAAATTTCATTTTTGAAACTACACTTTTTCATAAACTTGCTAAATAAATACGTTTGTGAAACTTTTCTTCAGTATTTATATCTTGTTTGTAATACACATCATTTCTTTTATATTACTTTATTTGCACGTAGATTTTTATGCACGACAAAGAAAAACGTTAACTCGATTTTACAATTTTAAGTCTTTTTTGTCACGATATGTCAGTTTATATACTCAAAAATAGCCACATTTGCGTAGAAAAATCCAGAATTTTAAAATTATGACAACATGAAGTTTTGAATCATAATGTAACATATAAATTAGAATTATCTAGGAATTTTTGATTCACATAATAATCGTAATTACTCACATTTACAATTAGCTTTGTAAATTCAAAATATTACTATAGATGAAAAAATCATTTTAACGCTAGTCTTAACATATAAAGAACAAACCTACATCAATAAGCAATAAAATCATATTTTGTTTGAATTATGATATTCGCCAAAAGCACAAAAAATGTTGGTTATGACACAGGGTGTCCAGGATTCCCTTGCCCACCTCCTATGCTCTAGGATCCTCTGAGGAATTGTTCAAAATTATTCGAAATTTCCGGGATTTGTTGAGAAAAAGTTCGCTATCCAAGACGTTTTTTTTTTTTAGAAAATTATAAGAAATTGCCAGGGTTTTTTGAAGAAGTTTACACTAGATAGAATGGATTTCAGGGAGCCCACCTGAGCTCAATGCTGTCAGTAAAAGTTTTTCCATTTGGTTGCAGTAAATTCAAACTTTTTATAAAAATCTTCATTTTTCCTAGATTTTTAATGACAAAATTCTTTAACATTTTGAAATATGATCTAAGAAAAACAACTATATTGGTAAGTGATAATTGTTTGTTACCTTTCTTCAATAAAATGTACAATAATAAGAGATTAACTTAATCAGAAATATAATAAAGCAAGCTTGTGTTTCGAAATATTTTGGGAACCATTTCACGCAAATTAAAAAATAATTTCATAATAAGTTATTATTAATAACCGGACTAACAATTTGAGCGTCATCTTTCGAATGACTATGAAAGCATGAGAATATGTAAATATTTTGTTAACCAATGCAACTCCATCCATGTAGTGAAAATTTTCTCACCTTTCATTCTAGGAATCATCAGAACTACATACAGTGGCTCACAAAAGTGAGTAGACACCAGCCATTTTTCATACAAAATGCCTATATCCTAGGTTAATTTAAGTATAGTTCTGTCGAATCGATTGAAATGAAATTTTGAGGATTTGTCTGGGATACTAGAGTTTCATCGTTGTCACTCACACAGAAAAATATTAAATTGATGAAATGTAAACGCAAAATTGAGTAGACACATCATTTGTATGGAAATGCATGGAGTACGAACAATTGGCTGGTGTCTACTCAATTTTGTGAGCCACTGTATCTCTGTATTATTAAAAATAATTGTAGAAATCAGTATGTTTATTGAAAATAAAAGAAGAAATTACCAAGCGAATATTCGAATATTTTTATTATAAAAACAAAATAAAAGATTTACATAAATATATGTTTCATTAACGTATTCTAAGAGAGTATACATTAACTAAGTAATCACCAATTACATTAAGTAAAATTACAAATAGTACCGATCTTTTCGAAGTACACTGACTATCTAAAAGACGTTTAAAAGCGGTGATATTGATAGGCGTATCAGCAACGAATGTGGGAAGTAATTTCAATATAACACAATTATTTACTTCAAGGAATTTCAGAATTTCCGATATCAAAGTGTAAAGATTAGGATACTTCAATGCGTCTAAAACTGCCAATAATTGCTTCAGTGGCACTTTTTTAGATACTGATACAAATGCCGTCAATACATTCAGCATATTTTTGAAAACGATGGTAAAGAATTTTCTCACAAATTTAACAACAGCATTCAAACACCTTTCGAATAAACCATTGATTGCTTTGAATACCTCGCAAATAGATGAATTATCTAAGCAACATAGTTGCAGAGGACGAGCAGTTGTGGTTGGATAAGACGATGAAGAATCAGGTAAACTAGTAGTGGGTACAGTTCCAAGTCTAGTCCGAATATCTGGAATTTGAAAAAGTAAAAGTGTTCATTTTTATAAATTATATCTGCTTTAAACTAAAATTTAAAGATAAATTATGTTGATGGTGTACATAAATCGATAAACGAAATTCACTCACTACTAATTGATCCAGATGAGGATGGAATTATGACAGTTGACATATCTGTAAAAATAAATGACCAATTTTTGGTACTTAATTACACTAAATTCAATATTAGATAAAAATGTAATGACTATAAGTTTTACTTTTCCGAACACAACATGTTGTGCGTAAAAGTATTGTAATCGGTCAAAAAATTGTGGGCAAACAAAAATATTTTTTCTCGGCGTTTTGAACCTAGGAGAACACGGAAAACCAGTTTTGAGAGTGTGTTGTACCCCCTGTACGCTGTACGCTGTACGCAAAAATTTGTTAACACGATAACATTCCCAACCAGCACAAAAAAAAAATCTGATGATGCAGAATTTGTAGGATAGGTCAGGAATAGAAACCATTAAATTTTCAGCCATGTATGATGACCGCATAGTGAATCCGTTAAATAGAGATATATCCAGTGTAAATGATGATTTTTGAATGAAAAGTGTCCAAAATAGGCATCTTACGCCATTTTCGCCAAAGGAAACTCATGTTCTTTTGCGAAAAAAATGTGGATCCTCGAACATTGGAAAGTCGGTTCCATTGTTCGTTCGGTCCTTAAATGGTTTTTTTTTGGTGAAAATACCCAAAATAGGCATCTAAGTTAGATCATCTAAAGGAGTCAACGGACAAAACTTTGCTCGTCCGTCCGTCCGATTCAGAAGGTTCAGACGAACGGGCACAATTGAAAATGTCCAAAACAAAAATACGGACGGACGGACGGGCGGACGGACACACATGAAAATGTCCGAAACCAAATTACGAACGAACGGACGCAAATGAAAATGTCCGAAACCAAATTACGGACGGACGGATAGGACACGACATTGTCCGTTTTTTCCTCGGACACATTTTTTTCGGACGGACGGACAAAAATCTCAATGAAAATATTTCGGACAATTTAAGGACGTAGTTGTGTCAACGGACATAAACTATGTCCGTCCGTCCGTCCGTCCGAACTCTTGAGTCCGTCGGACGGACGGACAACACGGAATGTCCGGACAGATATAATAACATATTTCTTTCAAATTTCATTGTCCGGACTGTCCGGACACTTTAGAAAATTAAACGGTTCTACTGCAGCTCCACTGAAGTAGAATCAATCATAAAAATCAGTTAAAATAAAGTAGAAAAAAATTTTCATTCAAAATTGAAAGACTTAAAGACCGTCCTTAAAGGACGGATGGACATTTACATGTTTTGCGTGTGGAAAAAATAACACAAAAATTTCTTGTTCAATTTTCAAATCAGTGTATTTAAGTCAGTAATCCAGTTAGATTATCCAAAATTTTATTCAGTTTAATATTTTTCAGTGAATAAATCAATAAAACATTTTTTTTATTAAGAAATTTTTATTTATTAACACAAATTATTGTATTTCTTGAGCACAAACGCCCAACGTAGGGGGAAAGAACTATTTGCGTATTTGCAGGCATTTACTGCTATTTGCACAAACTTTGTTGTTGTTCAACTCATATTTTAAAGAGTTTATGAAGTTGTACAAAAAATGTACATGTCCGTCCGTCCTTAAGTTGTCCGAAATATTTTCATGGAGATTTTATCCGTCCGTTCGAAAAAAATGTGTCCGAGGAAAAAACGGACAATGTCGTGTCCTGTCCGTCCGTCCGTAATTTGGTTTCGGACATTTTTATTTGTGTCCGTTCGTCCGTAATTTGGTTTCGAACATTTTCATTTGTGTCCGTCTGTCCGTATTTTTGTTTCGGACATTATCAATTGTGTCCGTTCGTCCGAACCTTCTGAATCTGACGGACGGACGAGCAAAAAATGAATTTTAACCGGACAGTCCGTGTCCGTTGACACCCTTACATCTAACGGCATTTTCGTTAAAGGAAACTCACATTTTTTTGCGAAAAAAATATAGGTCCTCGAATGTCGAAGAGACGGTTCTATTGTTTGTTTGGTCCCCAGATGAGATTTTCGGTGGAACGCTACACTTTTGTATGTGAAAGTACGCAAAAATGGCGTTTTATGATGTTCGAAGTTCGAATAAAACTATAATTATGAATAAGAACTTTTGCACTTTTTTTAGACCATTCGTTCTTTGTCATTTATGACAATATAAAACCGAAATGTCAACGTCACTAGTTCAGCGTTATTTACTGTGTAGTTTTTGACTTTCTACTTTCGCTGAATTTATTGTTACTTTAACCGTAAATGAAGATACTACAGTTCAAGACCCGTGGAAAATTCCTTACACAGAAGTATATATGCAATTTTAAGCATAATTTGTAAGTTACTTTCGTTTTACTTTAAACGGAGAAATTGATATTGTACCTAATTCATCTTATTTTGGTTCCAAAAACGTATTTCTTCTACAAATTTCTTTTCCTAACTACCTTAGTTAGAGAATAAATTGTTTTGATTATGGAAAAACGTAAAACATTTTAAGATAAAATGTAATGAATTCGTAACAGAGATTGGATAAATTTCAAGTGTTGGATTTTCTGTGCGGAAAAGTTCATTTTAAGGATGTAAGACATCTTGTTTCTAATAAAGTTGAAACACATTTTAGTATTCCACATTTTACAAATGTTCAAAAGATTCTACAAATAATCTCAATGTGAAAAACAACGTGAAAACATATTGGAATTAAATAAATTATTAATCAATAGCAACTCTCTATCATTTAGACTCCCAGATACAAAAATATTTAAATAAGAAATCAATAAATAATATTTCATTAGAAAACAATCACGAAAGAAATTCATTTAAAATGAAAAAAACGGGTAACGAAAAAAAATTGTACACACCAGTCGAGGGAGCCGAAATTTCATTCTTTTACCAGGTGAAACATCTGAGGAACCAAATGAAACATCTGAGGAATCAAGTCAAAACATCTCCATTTGCGGATGTTGCTGCCTGGACTGGTGTGTACAATATTTGTTCGTTTGGAATTTGAAATTATATATTCCATTGCGAAATTTCATTCTTTTACCAGGTGAAACATCTGAGGAACCAAATGAAACATCTGGAGGAATCGTCTGAAACATCTCCATTTGCGGATGTTATTGCCCGACTGGTGTGTACAATATTTGTTCAATTAAATGAAATTATATATTCCATTGCGAAATTTCATTCTTTACCAGGTGAAACATCTG